>JAGFMF010011663.1:383418-457818 GCA_019455555.1 Galemys pyrenaicus
ACGCATGGTCTACCCCACAGTCCGCTGTGCTCCCGCCCACTTCTGCTGCCCCCCCCCCCCCATGGGAGCCTCAGTTCTGTAATCAGCTTTCAAGCATTAGTTTCATAGTTGGGTTTTATTTGACCCTTTGATGTTTGTTTTATATTCCACATATAAGTGACACCACCTGATATTTGTTGTTCTCCTTCTGACTTATTTCACTTAGCATAACCCCCTCCCTTTCATACCTGTTGTTATAAATGGCAAGAACTTATTTTATAGCTAAGTAATATTTCTTTGTGTGTATAAACCACATCTTCCTGATACTCATCTGCTTTTTTTGGTATTTAGGTTGTTTGCTACCATAGCAAACATAGTTTGGCTATGGTAATTAGTGCTGCAGTGAACATAGGAACCTTCTAATTAGTGTCCTTGTGTTCTTAAAGGGTCAGTTCTGATGTTAAAGGGTTAGTTTCATGTTGTTGAGTTCAGCCAAAATCCCAGGAACTATTTGAGAATTCTGGAATGTTCTTTACAAGTCTATTCCCAGTGCCCGGGGTCTGCTTTTGTCTCTTTGTCAATGGTTATGATACCAAATAATTATTTACTCATATAATTTCATTTTCAACAACAATATAATTCATAAAATTTGTAGGAAAATCATCCTAAATTTAATTAAACCATTTCAAAATTGTATCACAACTCTTTAACAACTCCTCCAAAATTCAGTGTTAGTCAAATGTTTCTTATTGTATTCTCTCCCAGGAATTTTAATTCCTTTGTTGCTTATTCTTGCCAGCATCTTTTTTTTTTTAAATATCAGATATTTTTGAATGTGGTATCCATATTATCACCAAATATTTTCTTGGCAGTAGCATTTCTAGCTTACTTCTTCCAAGATAAATATTACCCCACTGGTCAGAGCTGTTCTTAACAATGCAGTGTCTTGTCCTGCAGTTGGTGTGGCTCCGAGCCACATGACAGGAAACTTTGCTTATAAACCTCCTGGGTCATGGTCATGTCTGTCATGGTCCCGCCTGCTCATTTCCGAGTGTGTAAGACAGCATATTTTACTGGGCACTGACTTCTTAAGCCTGAGGAAGTATTCAACTCTCCAAGAGAGGGATAAAGTAATAGAGCTGCTTATTTCTACAGAAATGAGGAAACAAGCTATAATAAAGACTATAAATTTGGGTACTTGTTAAATGACCGAGGAGTATATTTGGTGCTGTGATAGCTATTAAATGCATTTTAGCATCCATAATAATTGAGAATAGTAGCAAAGCAATCATTATGAATAGTGAAACAAACATAAACTAAGAGGAAATTGCTATTTGTTATTTTTTTGTGGCTTTTTTCTGGTGCCAGAGAAATCTTCCCTACTGTGATAATGGTACAAAGCATGAACGTAAGCTATAATATATGAAACAGTTTTCAAAATATTTTCATAATTATTTCATTATGTGTGCTCTCATTTTCAAAAATATCTCAAAGTAAGGTAATGCTAGAGTTGAATTAATGATGCTGGGCCTTCCAAGCCGGGCTCACACTTTGTTTCCTAAGGTGAGTTCATCAGTGGTCATGACTGGACTCGCTGTGTGCCAGGCTCTCAGGACTGCTTGCTGAATTCTAGGGAGATCAGGATGAGCCAAGCCTGTGTTATTTCAAGAGGCTGTGAACTAATGATAGGGAATTGCAGGCTGGGTTGTGGGGTTATGTATGAGGCTCAGTGAAACCTCACTGGGGCCCCACCCCTTCCCCACAACCAGTAACACCAGCACAGGCAAGAATATGATTCTTCCCCTCCAAATGCTCACCGGTCGCTTCTCCTTCCTCCCTGACTCTTTCTTCGGGACCCGGGTGTAGAAAGGCAGGCGCGTGCATGTAGAATTTCTTCTGTTGGATTCTGGAGGAGCGATCACTTTTCCAGCACTACCTAGAAAACAGTGATCTCCCCGGCTTCGCTTTTAGAACGGTGGCGTAGGACGTGCGCTAGAAGGAGAAACCCACGTTCAGCGCGCCGAGCTTGTTGTCTGTGCACAGACAGATGTGGGGGCCTGCCGGTGCTGGGCCTGGGCCCCGGACCCAGGGGCTGCAGCTCCCCCTCTTCTACATGCTTCAGAGTTAGCTTCACGAGGGAAGTTAGTGGCCCTGGAAGATCTGGGCTTCATCCGCTTATGTCTCCAGGTGAAGGCTACGCTTCTGTAGGACCTGCAAGTGCCTAGAATGTTGACCACCTGGCAGTTCTTACAATTAGGATTCCGTAGCTGGTTCTGGGCTATTTTTTTTTAAGATTTATTTATTCATGCATACAAGCACTGGGGTACAGGCCAGAGTCACGGGAGGTGAGAGGATTCACCAGACAGAGCGGGGAGCAGAACAGGCAGATGGACTGAAGTACGCTGCTGAGAAGAGCAGCGGGTGAGGCAGGAGAGGTCTGCCGCACCATGTGGGTCCCCCCCTGGCCGGCATCAGGGATCGAACTCGTGCTGCAGTGGCTGCGTTTTGCTTCATAGTGCGTTGCTTAACCCACTGCGCCACCAGGGAGGTCCTCTGGGCTATTTTAAATGAGGATGTTAGATCCTCCTTGGCACGTCTAGCTGCACAGTAGAGGTAACATCTGGGAAGGGAGTAAGTCACTCAAAGTGGGCTTGAATGTTTGTTTTCTTTTAGAAGAACCACTTCCATCCTATAAAATACTTTATTATAATGATGGATAATAGTGTGTCTGTTTATTTGGTTATCTCTTTTTGTTTGCTTTTAACTTGAGGCCACAGAATTTTCTTGACTAATACATGTTTGCATTATCCTTCACTATGAGAGTGTTCTCTTTCTTTTTAAAAAAGATTTATTTATTTATACGTACAAGAACTGGGGTACAGGCCAAATATGGGAGGTGAGAGGACTTCACAGAGATAGAGGGGGAGAAGAACAGGCAGAACGGCTGAAACACACTGCTGGGGGAGCAGGAGGGAGACAGGAGAGGTCTGTGTCACGTGGGTCAGCTCTCTGGCTGGGGATCGGACTCATGCTGCAGTGGCTGTGGATGCTTCATGGTTCTGCGGCTTAACCCCTTGCTCCACCAGGGAGGCCCCATACCACCATTTTCTATTTCTGAAAACTTTCAAAGGATGCCATCAAATCCTAAGCAATTTCTATCTTTTTGAAGGTTTTTCATGGTCTCGTCTTTGTCTTCCTCTTCAGCTTATATTAATGTCATTTTCCTTCTAATTGCTTTACACAAAAGCCATTTGGGATTAGGGACTTCTGGTGGCTTTTCACAAAAGCCAAGCTCATCCCAAGCCAGGAACAGCCCCTCCATCTGCAGTGCTCTGCTCTCCCTTTTATGTCACACCAGTGTGCCCCCCTCACAGAGACCTTTCTTGACTTTCTGGATATGTGCAGTTTTCCCTGCTGTAGATGTTCATGGAGCCCTGCATAGTCCTTTATATCAAAGTTTTTCGATCAACTTAAAACAAAATCACAGTTACTTGTCGTGTTTGTTCCCCACTAACTTATAAGCTCTACAAAATTAGGAATTGTCCTGTTTTTATATTACATCCCCAGCGTTATGTCGAGTGAGCTCATGTGATGTCATCTAAACAAGGACTTGTCAGTGGGGCAAATGGACAGAAATGCTGGCAATCTTTCCAGGAATTAGCCAGCAGTTTCCCTCCCTAGTCAGTGAATCATCAGTGACAAGACTTGATTAACGTGCTATAGTGGGTTTGAGTCATTTCAGTCAAAAGGCAGCCTGTTTTGTATTTTTTATCACTCAGTCCAAATCAAGTTAGTGTTAAGTCAAAACTGTTTTGAAATCATGCCTAAATTACAACTGTGCCAGTAAAGATGGTTTATAGTTTTACTTGTTGTATAACTTTGGTTTAAAGTAACCTGTAACTTGTAGATAATAGTGTAGTATCCAAGAGACTTAATTTTCTCTCCCCTGATGTGCATAGCATGAGTGCACAACTGCATCTGGACTTGGGGTCTGCAGGACCACCTGCTGTGGCCAGCAGGATACTGTGGGCTTGGCTTGTGCTGGGGTATGGGTCGAGCATTCTGCTTCTGCCTTCTCTGTGAAGAATTTTCTGAAACTGTTGTCTCCTTAAAACGGCACTCAATGTGAAGATGTGGAGAAAAGGTTCACTCTTGTGCACTGTTGGTGGGAGTATAAATTCAAAAAACTAAAAATACAATCACCATATGATCCAGAAATCCCTTTCTGAGTATGTCCCCAAAGGAGACAAAATCAGGACTTCAAAGAGATGCCTGTGGCTTGTCTTCATTGCAGTCTCACTCACATCCTCACAGTAGCCAGGATATGGAAGGGCCTGTGTGTCCGTGCATAGACGGATGGAAGGATGGGTGGACAGATGGATGGTTGGATGGGTTGGGTGAATAAGTGGATGTATGGATAACAAAATTGTGCTGCATCGTATAATATCAGTAGTATACCTTGTCAATTCAACATTAAAACGAAGAAATCTCTGCCATTTGCAGCAGCATGAATATATGATCTAGAGGACATTATGTGAGTGAAACAAGCCAGAGAGAGAGAAACCACCCCTGCATGATCTCACTTCAGGGTGTCGTGTAAAGAAGTCAGAGAGTAGAAAGGTGGTTTCCAGGGCCAGGGAGGTGAGGAAAAGGGGAGTGTTTGTCAGAGGCATGAAGTCACAGCTCTGGAGGATGAACGCGTCTTTGGGTCTCATGTCCAACTCCGTAACCGTGATTCCTGGTACTGTATGGGACACTGGGGATTTGCTCAGAGAGGAGATTTCAGGACCTGTCCTCACACACACAAAAGTCCCTGTGCAAGCACATGTTAATTAGCCTGACTGTAGTCATTGTTTCACTATGCCAAAGCCACATGTTGTACTACTTAATATTTTTATTAAAAAATAAACCCCAAGCTAGAGAATTGCATGGCTTTTTCATCTGCTGCTGCTGCACTGCTGTGCCTACAAATAAAAGATTTAAAATGGTGATACCAAGGGGAAAATCCCTCAAAATGGACACATAGGAAGTAGAACTAAGCCAGTTGAACTGCTGTGTAGCTCCTCTATGCCCCTTAAAAACCCCAAAATAAATCCTATTCCTGAATTTTGTTGAGAGGTCAGGTTGCTTGTAGCAGCAATGGCTATTACTGCACCTAGTTCACTAGGTGCCCAGGTTTAGGGGCGTGGGTTCGAGGGTGACAGTTGCTCAGCACGTCCCTGCACTGAGACCGCCTTCGTTACGTGCAGATCTATGGGCATCGGCGGTTGAGACTATGGCGTGAGTGTGTATGTAGGCAGAGTAGCATGGAGCGACCAACATATCATAGTGTGAGCACAGAGGATAGGCAGTGATGGCTTACAGCACCCACCAGCTGCAGCCCACGCTCCCCCAGGTTGGCCCCTCCAGCTTGGACTCTGGAGAGCTGTTTCCTCAGTGTGCCTATTGATACTTCCTAGTCAATTGACAGAGCTAGCGTGCCGTTAACTGATAATATGAGCTAACTAGACTTGTGCCCAGGCAGTTCCACTGAAACCGGGGCTGTTTGTCAAGACTGTAACTAATCATCAAATTGCAGACATATGATGATCCTTTCACGAGCATAAAGCACCAAAGGTAGGGGACAATAATTCACAATCAGTACAATTTTCTAGGATGTTGGATGCTGAAATGTACTTTCAAAAAATGAAATTGTTACTCTACCCCCATTAATGAGCTCTTTGAAATATGTATGGGAATAGTTCTCATTTTCAACAATTCTTCTTGTTCATTACTGCATTTAAAAGGGTAGAGGGTGGGGAATAAAAATACCATTTTACAGACACAAAAATTTTAACTAGCAGCAGATGGTGAGGTGGTAAAAAACTGTTCCTCACATCAAGTCTGTGGAAATTGGTCTCTTTGCACATCAGTTATTTCCCAAATCTGGGGTCAGGTCAGTCCTTCCATGTTAACCCCTGCCTCACTGCCCTTGCTGGTGTAGTGCTACACTTTGATGAAGTGGAGTTGGGTCAGAGCATGCTGTAATTTTTATAATAACAAGTCGTGACCTTAGATGGCATTTACCATGTTCAGTCATAAATTCTCTGGAGAAGTGAAATCTGCTGTCTTACTCGAAATGAAGTTTAATCTTATTTAAGTGTTAGGTGAAACAAAAACACTATTACATTCTTATACATAACCTAGTCTTTCTGAGGACAAAGGAAAATGGAACATATGTGTGAGGGGGGATGGGAAGCACAGAGGACGTTCCATAGGTATCTGTGCTAATTTTAAAAACACACATGTAGAACTCTTGGCTCTTCAAGAGCTGGTGACTAATTCCTCTTAGTGGAATTAGGGGGCTGGACTTTTTGACTTGTTACTGATGAACAGAACGAAGTAGATGTGATGCCGAGCAACTCCCAGGAGCATAGGATGGAGAGGATGGCTGAGTCTGGCCCCCAGGTGGCCAGCTGGATTGGGGCAGGGGGGCTGCCATGCTCTGAGGGGGCTCAAACAGTCCCACGATGTGGTGTGGACTCTAGGGGCAGGGACCCCATGGACCTGGCAGCCACCCTGAGAGCCGAGTGGTGAGCAGACCCTTCAGCCAGCCCAGCCCTCAGCTCCTGACCAGATGACTCACCCTGCCCACCCTGTAAGCCAGAGTCCCACCCGACTCTTGGTCATCCAGAGTTTAAAAGTTTACCAATTTAAGCCACTGCATTTCAGGGTGAATTCAGAGTTTGTTGAAATGTATAGTTTATTATCAATAAGCAACTATGAGCAAATTATACATTTGTATCAGATTTGTATAAAGTTAACTTAGTTTAAATTAAATGGCTAATTAAATAATGTGAATGTGTTCTTTTCTCAGATAGACAGTTAATCTCCTCAAAAATTGCAATTAGGTTCCTAAGTCTAATGTCACTAAAGATGTCTTTCTAAAAGCCTTCTGGACATTAGGCTCAATATAGTTGACTGAGTGTATGATTTCGGTTCCTCTCCAGGAGGACAAAAAAGAGAAGTTGAAAAGAGTAAGTCCTTACTGTACCTGAGGATATGAGTGTGGGATTTTATGAAATATACCAGAGGTGCTGTAACATTTCTTAAAGACATAGAGAGTGCATGTCACAAAAATGCAATACTTGGAAAATATGTATCCCAAGTTGTTAAAATAAAAACATCATTAGAATTATTGAAAAATTAAATGAACATAATTGTCTATAACATAATTCCATAACAAAAACAGATGAGAAAGAGACATTTTGGCATCATGAAGTTTGATTCAAAGGAAAAATTATGACAACAGAGTGAAGAAAAATAAGATTATAAAAACAGGCTTTACGTTGAAAACGCAAACTAAGGAAAACATGGTGAGTTTTTTTTAACAGTTTGAACTGTGATACGTTCTTGCTAAATTTCCAAAATAAAGGTTTCTATGAAGGAATTCTGGAGGCTGCATTCTAGCACAATGGGACAGTGATGGAAGACACAAGGTGGCCAGATCCTGACAAATGTCTAGATAGGGGACCTGCAGTGGCTGACCCCAGAGAGTGGCCAGTTCCAGCTGAGGAGCCACTGGTCATTCTGCCAGGAGGCCCCAGGAGGCGACGGTTTCCCTTGACCTGCGCTCAAATCAGGAACTTGGAATGTCTAGTGACCAAACACAAGGGTTGAGTATTAGATTCACTGAGTGTGCGGTACATTCTGCAACCACAGCAGAGTTTCATCTCTGAAAAACTTCTCTGGGCTGCCTGGCATCATCTCAAGTCCTGAGTCTGTGGTAAATGATAGTCTCACAGTAACACTGACATTAACTCCTGGTCCCTTGGAACCTGGCTGTATCTGGAGGCAGGACCTTCAAGAGGTTATTAAGGGTAAACGAGGCAATCAGGTGCCCTCTCCATTGCCAGAATCTAGGTAAGAAGAGAAGGGGAGGGCTGAGCCTGGAGGGGTGAAGCGCACAGGTGAAGTACACGGGAGAGAAGCCTTGAGGGCCCCTGCATCTCAGTCTCTCCCCTCTGGAACATGAGCATGCACGTTGGTGTCGTTTAAGACAGCCTGTGGGACTTGCTGATGGCGACCTCGTGATGCTAGAACCATCACACAGAAGATGCACGGAAGCAGACTTGCTACCTAATGTCCATGAACAAACTCCATCCTCCTCATGACAGAGATAAAATAGGCCCTCACAACATTTAAAGAGAAAAGGTATAAACATCACACAGAAAATTAGTGAACACGAGAAGAATTATGGTGATTACTTCCTAGAAGCATACTGGAAATGAATAGATGAGGGACACTGAGCTTTTAAAAAACAGCTTTTTGTGTTATGTGTGGCTTTATTCCCCTGGATTGTTTTCACTAAAAAACAAGCCCTAATTAATTGCTTTGTTTCAATCTGTTGGTGGAAGCATACCATAGACTAGTACTTCTGGATCCGTTTTCCCCAGTACATTTTTATTTTGTGAGGCGTTCTCATTTGTCAAATGATTATGAGAACTAATTTTGCCTTTGTTTTCCTAAAATGGAGACTATGTTGGGGCCAGTGCCTGAGGGCAGGTAAGGCCAGTGAAGGATGGACTTCACAGAAGCTGCCCCACTTGGGGTAACCTAGAGAGCAGGATGCTTGTGAATCAGCTGCAGTCACTGAGACAGGTGGTGTGACAGGAGGTGAAGCGGCAGATGAGCTTGAGAATGTGGGTGTGGTGGGAGGGGGGATGCCTAGACTGTGAGAGCTCCAGCGAGCCTGGCACCTGTGAGCCCAGCAGTGTTCGGAAGCAGGGAGGGACAATTCTAGTGGACCCAGGTACGCCACTGACTCAGAAGTTCCTAGCAACTCATTACCAAGTCTTCATCGGCCAGTAACTATCAAATATAAAGTAGATTAATTGTAGACAGGCTTTTAGATGAGATTGAGGATTGCAATTAATAAAGGAAACCCCAAAGATCATTTTAAAACTGGGAGCCTGAATCAAACTCCTTACTAATGTGTGTCCGGGAAACAAATGATTTGGCTCAAAAATTAAAATGAAAAATTAGGATTTGCACAGGTTCTTGGAAGCAGTAGGATGCCTTTCATGAAGGAAAGTACATTTTCATTTATGCTCAATAATTTGATTGCTCGTTTTAAGTAAGATGGAATTTGGAGTTTATTTGTGGAACAATTAATTACATGTGGACAGAATAGTCACCACTATGTCACTTCAGATGCAAGTCACTCAGAATGAATTGTCTATACATCGAAGTGAGCAGAAAGCTACCTCTGTGTTCTGCTAGAGAAGTCACCATCAAAAGGCTGCGAGGACAGAGCCCCTGCCGAGACTCTCCCTCAAGAAGAGCATCCTGCAGGTGACTCAGTCCGTGGGGCCAGTGGCTAGTAACAATGTGTGTTTGCTGTCCTGGCAGTCTGACATCAGATGCTGGTGAGTTTGAAAACCTCGTTTTTGAAAACAGAGGTGATCCTTGAGAACCTCCTTATACTCAGTGAAATAAGCCAGATGGGAAGACAATCAGTGTTTGTTTTCACTCTTCTGTGCAACTGGACAAAGCCAAACCTGTTGAAACAGAGATGATGCATGGTGGCAGGGGTTCGAGGCTGGGGTGATGTGACCAGCAGTCCAGGCTTCTGGCAGCGAGACGAGAGGTCTGGGGCTGGGTGTGGGCCTGGTGGCTGAGGGTAGCGACGCTGCCTCCCGGTTTGACCGTTGCTGAAGGAGCAGCGTTGAATGCCCTCACTGCCTGGAAAAGTAACTGAGGCGGTGGGCGTGTGTACTGCCTTTGCTACGGTGACCCTTCTGCGGTGCATTCGGGCATCGAACCACTACTTTGAACACCTACGTGTTACTTACATAGCGCAGTTATGTGGCAGTTGTATTTTAGTAAAGTTTAAGGAAAAAATTTCGATTTCACATTGCCTCAAAGATCTACTATTCTAATTTGTCCAGGAAATTTGAGGCAAAGCTAAATCTAAATCTAACTTTAATAATATAAATAAGTGCAGAATTTCTCTAAGGTAGCTGGCCAGGGTTATTTTTTCTTTAATGATCATAGGGAACAACATTATGCATTTTCTTACGACCATGTTAGTTTCTCCTGGACTGAAGAGTGGTCATAGAATTGGAAATGCTGGGCTCTTCAGACCGAAGTGTTGTTTTTACTCGAATTATGTGCATAATTTTCTTGATCATTAACTGGTGTTGACCTGAAAATGTCTGACTGAAGCTATATTGCGTTTTGCTAAACAGTTGAGGTAGTCATTAGCATTGCCGGCCATGTTTTCACCTTTCTGTAATTTATTTCAGTCGAGGAGAAGATCAATTACATGCTGAAAATACCGTTCCCGTTGTTAGAAGCCTTCCAATCAATTTGAGCTGGGAAGATGCAGATTCATTATTCCATAATCTAGGTAGCGTCTGAGGTGATAATAAATGCTTTCCTCAGAATAAAAACGCATATTTATTTCTTTTCTAACCTACAAATTACTTACATAGCTCAATATTTTACTTTGCTTCCAATACGAAAAAAGTAGATGATTTAAGGTAATTCAGTGCATTTATTCCTCTTGACTTTAAATGTGTCTTCGTTATATGCATTCTGAAGGAAAATTATTATCTAATCTACAAAGATATATTTTAATCACGAGATAATCTGCTGAATGCACGTGAAACTGAATTCTGTGCTCAGTGAAGCACTCTTAGCTCGCTGTTTACTGTTTTGCAAAGCGAATCAAGGTGCAAAGACCTCAATACACAGACCAACCCCAGGTACCCCTTGGGGACTTCCTGCCCTGTGCATGTGAGCACCAGTGGACATCAAGCAGGGCTTGGTCTTGGACTTTCAGAACCACGAGAAGTGAATTCTATTGTGGATGAACCTCCAGTGTATCATGGTCTACAGCTGGAGTCTGGATGGACTGGGAGAATTTGATGTAGCTTAGTTTTAGTTCACTGCACACCTGATGAGGTGGCTGTAGAGTGGTTGCTTTCATAGTAGCTGCTTATAAGGCTGGTCTCACCTTTGCATTGTATTAAGACATGCAGGGGCTGTCTTAATAGCCGGAGGAGGAAAGTTCCCACATCTGGGAGCGCCGAGTGAGAAAAGCACACAGGGGAAGTCAGGGTGAAGCTTGACCCCTGCATTTGTGTGTCCATAAAGCTCTTTGATGGTTCACCTCATCTGAGTATGTGCCGATCTTCATGATACCTGACGTTTCAAAGAGAGTGCGTACTATTCACACTTGAGCTTTAGGATGATGGTATTGCAGATAATTATACCCCAAAGGACAAGAAACCAAGTATTAAAGGGGCTGTTTCTGTCTTGTTCATTTGACACTTCTCATTTCCATATAACGAATACTTGATGATTTTCGTTGAGAGAATGAATCAAGGAATGGAACACAAGTCAGGACTTGTGAGTTAAAAGTATGCCCTATAAATGGGGGAAGACATTGGGGTGGCAAGACAGGTGGACTGCTGAAAAGTCAAAAGCAAAACTGAATGAAAAAAATCAAGGTGATAAGCTGAGAAAAATATATAAGTAAACCTGGATACAAAGTCATTTGATGGGACTGGCTTTGATGTGAACTGACTACCTGTAGACATTAAGATTGAGTGTTGGAGTCAAGAAGAAAAACACCTGGATTAGTTGTGCAGAAATTAAAGTTGAGCCTTGAGCTGGAGATCCTGGATCCCAGCCAAAGATGATCTAATAATAAGACCTAAAATTTATGGATTCTTACTCTTTCCCAAAAACTGTATTAAATGTCTCAGATGAAATATCTCTTGGTTCCTGTGGCAGTCCCGGGGAGAGGCATTATTTTATGTCCAATCTTTTGCAAAGGGAGAAGCGGGGTGAGGGTTGCTCTACCCACGACTCCCAGAGCTGGGGTGGGGGCCGCTGGGGCAGGAACCCAGGCAGTGCCTGGTGAGTTCTCAGCCTTAACCCCTGGAAGGGGCACTGGGTAAAGAAGGACCTTAGCACACTGAGTCTGGAGCATCACGTGCGGGGTAGAACTGTGATCTAAGGTGCATGAGCCTGAAGAAAGGACACACTGCTGGGACTCAGCAGGTGCAAGAGCAGCAACCCGTCAGTGTGGGTGTGGTTCCTGGGCATCAGGAAGAAGGCCTTGGACCGCCATCATCACACAGATGGATGCAGCCCTGACTGCGTTGGAAGACCGGCACCGGGTGTGTGAAGCCAGAGCCACAGTCAGCATGGGGCTCCCTGTGGAAGAAAACAAGCCCACTCACCCTTTAAAACATGCCGAAGCCAGTGACACCCCTTTCATTCCAGGGGCCCCCAGTGCCTGGGTTTAAACTGCTGAATATAATCACTGTGTATCACTCAGCTCTATAACAATGTCTTGTAGGTTTTAACTACTTTCAGAGACAGTCTGGTAACCATGGAAAGAAAATTTCCTTTCGACATATTATTTGCTTGAAAGGGTCCTAGCCCCCAAGGGTATTATGCGAGACACTCATTGGCAATAAAATAAATTGAAATGGAGACCCGGCCGCTGTGAAATTCTTCTTGGGCACTAATAGGCAGATGTGCAGGAAGGCACATGCAGCCACACATCAGATTTGTCCGCCATGCCTACTAGCTGCACAGTGAATCTAGGTCGGTCTTCGTGAGCTGTAGCTTTTTGAAAAACATTTATTGCATTTAAAAGAATTATCAGTGGACTTGATGCTTTAAATTTGGAGAGACTCTCCTGGAAAAAAAGCATTGAAAATGCAATTAACACTCCTTAACAAAGGCTCCTGGTGCTTTGCAGGTTTTCTGATGCCAGCACGCATGTGGAGAGGGCTGAGAAGTTGATGACGACAGTTTTCAGAACAGATGTGGGGCAGTTGGTTCCATGCCCAATTGTTATAGCACCAGTCTGGGGTCTACCTGCTCAGATGTTCTGTGCTATTCTGATAGCACCCCCTCGCTCTCCCGGTAGGTTGCTGATAGGGAGCCTCTCCGAGCGAACACTGGGGCACCAGTCTGGCTTATGATCTCCTCAGGGGCTCACTTGTCCCTCGGCTGGAGTTCCCTTTATTCCCTTGGGTATTAGAATGAAGACATGTGCAAAGGAGTAGGAAACCTTGCTGATGATTTTATCAGCCCTATAATCCTTGGGCTTTAAATAAACTCATTAGCACACCTGTAGGAAGAAATATGAAATAGCCTGCAGAGTTTGAGATCTAGACAGCAGAAAGAGAGAAGAGGTCACTGGAGGATTTGGCTACTTTGTGTGTGTGCTGCTTACTGTTGTTCTGTACGGTGCTGCTACCACTGGCACTGTGCCCTTTCCTGCCCTTGTTCCACGGTCCCGATGCAGGTAGAGAGGCACACACTAAAGTGAAGGACATAGCCACTGGGACCAGACCGGAGGGGTCATGCCCAGGATTCAGTCCTTACTGTGTGACCTTGGGTGAGTTCCTTAACCTTTCAGAGCATCAGTGTCTTCATCTTAAAATGGAGTTAATATGGTACCTTCTGATTTTGGTATTTTTATGTTAGGTTTTGGAAAGCCTGTGTTCCTTGCAAAAGCAGAGCTTAAGAAAAGGGGTGGGGTGCAATAATTTATTCTGGGAGGTGATCCCAGGGAAACAGTGAAGATGCAGGTGTGGACGCACACTTCCTCCCAAGCTGATCTCTGCTGTGGGGGCTGAGGCTTGAGTCTGCTCCCAGCTGCGGGTCCTCCCAGGGGTTTATCTAGCAAGACTGGGGAGATGAGGATCCACATAGGACCACCTGACATTTGCCTGTGTGGTGTTAAGTCTATGGCTTGTGAGGTTGCCCCCAAAGCCTCAGAATACTCAGGTACATAAAGGCCAGCACATTGCCGTGGAGCCAAAGGGGTCTGGTCATGTCTGAACAGATGTGTCTTCCTGTCCTTGACACGTGCACACGTGAGCATGTATACCATCAAACATAGTGTGCCTACAGCGAGCACACATGCACACACAGCAGGAACACCCAGAGACACAAAGTGCTGCACACATGTGTACACACGAACACATGCACAGGCACGGTATCAGGAGACACACACCAGCACACATGAAACAGAATATGTGTGCACAAGCACACACTTGAACACATGAGCATAAAAACACACCTGTACACAGGACACGAGGCATATATGCATGAGCACACAGTGTGTACACAGTGCATGAAAATGTTAACACATTGGTTTGTTCACACATGAGCACACACACGGTCACACACCGGCACATGGGCATGTACACAGTGGACACACGTGCACACAGACACCTGGACACATACCACACACACAAACGTACGCAGATACATATGTGTACCCATGGGCATGTGTGAGCACACATGAACACGTACACTCACACATGCACCTGGCATGCAGAACAGATATGAGCACACACCCAAACACATGTGTACACAATGCACACACATACACATGATCACACAAGGATACACATGGACACAAGTACTGTACACCCATGGGCACATGCACACACATATACCAACAAATACACACAACACTGAGTTGTGCTACGAGAGGATATTTGTGAATTGTTTCTCAGCAAAGTTTGGGTCTTTCAGCTGAGAAAGAGGCAGGCCCTTTGGACCTACTTCATTCCTTAATCCCGGTTGCTTCACTGGGAATGTAGAGCTTTTCCTAGTCTTGGAAAACAAACCAGCATGTTTAGCTCTAGATCTCTCAGTCTTTTCTTAATCCATAATTGAAAAACTGCTGCCCTTTGTCTTTTATTTTCTTTGATGCTTCCTCGCAAAACTGAAATTTTTATTTCTTACTCAGAAAATACATAGGCGTGTGTGGGCAGAGAGCTCTGTGAGATCTCTGTGTGAGAGCAGAGGTTTTCAAGTCTGCCTTTCTTGTAGAGGGTGGGGGACGGGATGCATTCTGTGAGGAAGAATATAGAATTTTCATTAAAACGTAGAAAGGATTTCTGGGTAGAAAAATAAAAATGCAAATGCTCATCAACCTTTTTGGCCACGGATCACATTCACGAGGGTCAGGATGTCGCTTTCTGGGCTGTCTGCCTGGCATGTGTTAAACACGTCCTTACGATTTACCAAAAGCCAGACCATGGGTGCACTTTGTGATGGAGCCTTTGGTTTATTAAAGCAAACATTTACTCTTCTCTGAATGATCTTAAAAATCAGTGCTGGTTCAGTGTCTGAAAACCCCCAGTGTAATGAGTTTGGCCCCCGGCAGAAGGGGTGGGTAAGGGAAACCTAAGCTTATCAAGTCATTTCACGAAGAAATGGAGTAAGTCAGGTGGAGGGAGTGCCAGGTTGGCAGGAATTAGCTAAAGCCGCTGTCAGGCAGCAAAAAGGCATGTATTTGTGGCTGCAGCGTGGAGATGTTAAAAGGATCGGTGAGGGCCAAGAGCAGATGGTCCTCGACCCCTCAACACCCTGGCAGAGGTGATGAGAGGGCACAGCCAGGCCCACGTGGAGGACGTGGGATGATGGCTGTGGTGGTGAGAGCGCCACTCTATAAATAAGGACTGGCTGTCCTTGAGCATTTTTAGAGCATGTGTGAATCTGTGTTAGAACTAGTGAAATTCATTGCCCGTTTTCCCTTTGCCAGTGGAAAAATTATAGTTCATCTCTCGGGTCTCTTGAGCTGTGTGGGGACACACAAATCTCAGCCTTAGTGGGAGCTGTCCTCTGGCTTTATTGGTCTCATGGGGACGAGAGTCAGTTCCATTGACTGGGAGAGGTGCTTGTTTGAGAAAATGACACGGACTTTCGTATTTAGGATCCCCTATATTATCTTAATTGTGACTCTTTTAACATAATTACTGCTTAACGTATGGCTTTTCTTTGCCATTTTTATCACCTTAACTCTGTTGCTTGGACTTGAAGATTGCCGCAACTTGGGCAGGAGTGCTGACCTTCCCCAGGGTCAGCATAGAAAGCTGGACAAGCGGTGAAGTGTCTGGACCCTGCCAGGACAGCTGTGGTCTAGATTATTTGAAGCAGCTATGGTCGTAACTAACAGGAATCTAGAACTGTTTTTTGCTTGCTTTCTCATTTTAAATAAGGTGGTGTTTTCCAATGGATTTTTATACACCAAGTGTTCAACTTTTGGTTCTCCGTGTTTGTGCTGTGACTCCTGTAGGCAAGATGCGCGGGAAGAAGCTTATTGAGAGACTGCTCCACGGATGCTTGTGGTCTGGTGTGTGCAACGAGGCACTTTAAAAATTGCTGTATGTCACGGAGGTTTCTCAAAATGTTAAATATTGGTCTACAGTGTGACCCAGCAGTTCCACTCCTACATAATTCTCTAAAGAACTAAAACAACAACTTGAAGGGCTGTGTACCCGCTCATATTCGTTGTAGCACTCTTTACAGTAGCCGAGCTGTGGAGACCACCTAAGTGCCCACCCAAGGGCAGTGGATGAACACTGTACACGCCGTGGACGACTCCTCAGCTATGAAAATGAAATCCTGCCATCTGTGACAAGACAGAGAAACTGGAGGGGATAGTGCTAAGTGAAATGAGTCAGAAGGAGAAGACAAATGCCAGATGGTCCCACCGATTTTTGGAATATAAAGAAATAAAACAAAGGAACAGACAAAACCAAGCCAGTAACAAACCCTAGAAATTTGACTGCAGAATTGAGGCCAGCAGGGGGGTCAGGGGACTAGGAGGGAAGAGCGGCGGAGGACAGTCGCAGCCTGGGTGGTGGGTGTGGGGACACTGCCTGAGGAAGGGCGGGCCTACACCCCGAATCACAGTGTTGTGAACGTATTGCATCAGTTATGAGTCAGCTGAACATCCAAGAGAAGTATGCACTGCTCACGTGTGGGTTAAATATGAAAACTTGGAGGTGAATTGCAACATTCAGTGTGATCATGACACCCCACACCTGGAATTCCCCAGACGTCCCGCAGCGGTGCACCCGATTTCTGAGCTATGTGCAGCTGCACACGGAGCAACACAATCGTGAGATTTAGTGGGACACGTCGCGACTTGGATGACCCTCACAAAGAACATGGGGGGAAGAAGTCAGACTGTTTGTGCAGAGTCACAAGCAGGAGAGTCCCTTCTCAGCGCATGGTTGGGAAGTGTAATTCTCTGTGTGCTGCGTGTCAGTTCCGAAGTTCATGCACTGAACATGAAAGGCATGTGCATTTTCTGCATTCACATGCTTTGCTTGAGCTAAAATGAGCAGTATCATTAGGTAGAATACAGGAGACCTTTGTGGATGGGTTTCTCGGAGAGCCAGGGTGTGTCTGCCACGCGCCACTGTCATGGTTTTCTTGAATTGGGAGACTTTGGAGCTGGAGACACTCTGGGAAAAAGGGAAAATACAGCAGAAGCAAAGAGGTGAGGAAATATTGGACATCAGATAAATGAAATTTCAAGCACTTGAAGAGCAGCTGGAAGTGTACAGAGGAAAGATGTGGGTCTGACAATGAAGGTTAGAGATACTATGGGTATGGCTCCATCCATAGGTGCCCGGGAATACTCTGGGCGGTGGCGGGAGTAGTTATGTTTGTGAAATCTGGTGCTGTAGCTTTGGAGGATGTGACAGAAGGCAGAGAGGCTGGGGCCTAGATTGACCACTCCCTCAGGGTCACTGGGGCTTCCCCTGGATGCGTGCTGGTGATGGACACTGGGTGGTGCCCACTGGGTGACGGCTGGCCACAGGACAGTGGCTGGCTCCTGACCAGAGCTCGGTCAGTGTTTGCTGGCGAGTGTGTCCATGCAGAACAATAAATGACCCGGTGAGGTTTTGCATTAGGCTCTGTGAACTGTCCTTCTGGAGGAAGGAGCGTGCTGTTTCTTGTCATGCCAGAGCAGATCTTTCTCTGTGCAAGGGAACTGTGTGGAGTTGGGTGAGAGGTGCGTGCGGTGTGCCCTTCCACTGTCAGGTGGCACACAGACCCTGGCGGTGACCCTCGGAGCCCAGGCCGCATATGGAGCACAGCAGTGGGCTGGCTGTGTTCTCCTTCTGCTTATTTTCAAAGTGGAACTTAAAGTAAAAACTCCCTAAAGAAGAATATTATTCCTCTTTCCTGACAATCGTATGAGATAAGATGTTAGGGCGCCTGTACTTTTGGGCGATTTGTTTGGGAAATGCTGACACTGTAATTCCTGCTTCTTCTGGAAGGTCAGTAGTCCCAGCGTTCTGAGAGCTACGTCTGTATTTGCCTCAGACTCTGACCACAGACATGCTCACATGGTTTGGGGTCAGCTTTCAGGGGCAGCATGTGTGTTGAATTACATTGTCTCGGTCTTGAGATCTCTGGACAGAACTTTGGGACATCTGGAGGCAACTGGGTGTGGCATTTGGTACCTGGGAGTAGGAGGAACATCTCAGAGCCTGGCCCCGGAGAGGATGGAGCCCATTTGTCAGCAGAGCGGGTGGGAAGGCTGCTGCATTGCCTGCCTCTCCTGCTAGCGTTTGCTGAGCGGACTCTATTCAGCTTATTTCCATCTTCCCAGCACTCCCCAACACGGCTTAATTGTGAAGGAACGAGGAAGACAGAATGCTCGGCTGATGCAGTACAGCTCCGCGAGCAGCTGCAGTTCCAACGTGTACTTCTAAACCCCTCAGCCTTTCCTTCTGCTTTCCTTGCCTGCTCCCATCCATCTTCCACGTTCTCACCATGTTATCCTCAAGATGTTTTCCATTCGATCATGTCACATCCTGCTGAAAAAGTGTGTGACAACTTGGGAGGCATTAACCAGTATAACTGGCTTTCAGTCGGTGTTAATGGTCTGTTTGTTGAATCAACACTTATTTGGAAAAAGAGAAATCTGTCGGACAAGCTCAGAGATAATCCAACTGAAAAGGAAAAAAGATGATAGCACATGCTTTGCTTGTTGATTACATTTTAAACCGTCCACTCTGTACCTGGTGTCTCCAGCAGTGATAATGAGTTAGTTCTCTGGAGCGGTTCTGGAGTTCCTCATAAGCAAGCACTGTTACAACTTTTAAATACCAATTCAGGAATAATTGGTTGAGGTTGTAAACTGTGTCTTAGAAATGCTATTATTTTTGCTTCTTTGTAAGGAAGAAAAAAAACCTTGAATTTGAAGTTAGAGAAGAGCTGGAGAGTTTACCTCTGTCCCAGAAAATATGTTCAAAATTCGTAAATATGTAAATTATAGGTGAAAGGTTTCGGCGAGGAAGAAGTTGTTCATTGGTGGAGATCCATATCGAAGCCTCCCAGCTTGTGTTCAGGTTCCAACCCCCCAACCCCCCCCCCCCCAAACCCCCTCTCTCCTGCATTCCCGGGTCACATTCCCCTGGAATTGAGCCATGGTGAATCACATGTCTTCCTACTCCATATTGAGAGCGACTAGCTGTTGCCATCTTATCTTTGTTACTGCAGGCTTCAGCTTCTCAGAACCGCTGCCCTGTGGGCCTGGGTGAGGGGTTTGGGTGAGGGGGCCTGTGTGACCTTTCAGTAGGTTCCCTAGTGATTACAGTAAACACTAGGTCAATTATGGAATGACTCAGATAAAGACCTCCACAAGTCAAAGCTATTTCTGAAATCTAAGATGACTATTATGTTTACCTGCCATATTTTTCATGGAACTTTTTGTACCTTTTTTTTTTTTAAAGTGCAGATATACATAATACACAGCATTCCAATTCATTGATTTGTCAACATGGAACCCTTTTTAATGTTCCAGTTTTGAAAATTTTTACATAATGAACAAGTACATCCAAAATGAAGTTTTATGTGTTCTCACTGTGCCAACGAGCTGAGCTGAGCCACAGCTTGTGAGGTGACACGAACTGGGATGTTAATTCAAGGGCTGTTCTTAGTGTCCTACTAGTGTTTCCAATGGATGACTTCTCCTAAAAGCCAGCTTATCCTGAATCCACAATTTTCATCGCTCAGGGCAAATTTCGCTCTCTGTTGGCGTCCATTTTTGCCTTGCAAAGCGACTGGCACAGGACCATTCACGAGTTATGGTTGCATAAGTTCTGACTTTAAAACCAGAAGCTTCTTGTTTTCTTTACCTTTTTAATAATATTCTTTGCCTCCACAGATTTACTTTCTTACACCCCAGCTAAAAATATTTTTTTGTTTAAGAAGGAAAAAAGTGCCTAGTGACAATTTGCATAATCTGTTAATGCAGATATGCATCTAGACATCTGGATGGCATTTTAATATCTCATTCTCATTCAAGGAACTAGACCTCACACAGATGGTGGAGACAATTTTAAGAGCATTGTTGTAAACAAATAAGGCAGCCAGGAAACCAAACATACTCCAAGACCGGCTCTGCCTCCAAAGAAGCTTTTCAGTGAGATGTTTTGACTGTAAGATTATACAGCCCTTACCAGTCTCTGACAAAGGGAGAGGCACCAGCAGGCAGTGTTCCATGCAAAGAAAAGGGAGAAACCCACGCCACGCCCATGCATCTCAGTTTTCAGCAGTTGAAAGCTTAAATGTGCTTTTTTACTCTCATAGAGACTGTGCATGTGCATGCATGTGCCTACAGAAACTTACATGGCACGTTCATGTATGAACACACACATGCACAGATGCCACACACCTGTTTTTTAATAAAGCAGGCCTCGGCCAGTTGGGCTCAAATTGTTTGGCCTGGTTTAGACCCTGTTCACCATGAGGCATCCTGGTTATCTTGAGAGACTTGGTCTCTTTGCATCTGGTCCTCCTTAAGGGTGAGGAGTCTTCTCCCAGCTTAAGAAGAAGATTAAATGCGCACATGCTCAGTGAGAGCCCTGCATCGCAACTCCTGCACGGGACATTGGAAGGTAGATGGCAGAGCTGCAGGGGGCTAGAGCCTTTGGCCTGGCCCTCTGCTGCGGTGCACACGTGCTCACACTTGTTTGAGGTGACCGCTGGTTATTCACGCTTGGACACTGACCCGCGCCATGTACAGAGCTGATGATATAGTTCCATGTTAAAAGAAATTAGAGGGAACTTTCTGTGGTGATTGGGGGGCAAGGGGACTGGGTTCCGGCCCTCGGGGCACTGATCAAAGCCCACGAGCTGTTCAAATGCCCACGTGAGCATTACCATTCCCTCGCAGGTCAGGCATCGGGCCTGCCCCTCACGCGTGCCCTGGCTCCCTCTCAGAGCACCGACCTCTCCGCCTGCGACTGGACCTGGAAGGAGGCGTGCAGCATGCGGCGTGCGGTTGAAGCATTTGCAGTACCTTGAGCATGTCCCCTGCGTGCCCTCCTATCCCCACAGAGCCCCCCAGGCTGCGCGCCTCTCCTCTCCTCTCCTGCAGAATTCCATCGCCACCAGCATAGAGGAATATGCACATGTGTGCACACAAAGACTAGGGCACGTGTGACTGCGTGTGTGTGTCACACGGGATTCCTGGCCTCGTGGCTGAGGTCTCAGGGTCAGTGCCGGCATCCAGGTCCTAAGTTTGTGTTCACTGCAGACTCACCAGGGAAGAGGTATTTCCAGTGCACTTTCTGTTTATTGTTTATTGTTAGCCTCCCAAATTTTAATTATGCAGAGTATAAATAATAGCAATAGAACACAGGAGTCAAATCACAGTATTTATGCACAGCTCCTGCATAAGTTATGTGTTACGCTGACACCCCTTTAATACATGATTTGAGTAGAGTTGGGTGAAGTAGAGTTAATCTGTCGCCATGGAGAACCGTGCCCTCGTTTCTGGGGAGGCTGCTTCCCGACTGGGGACATGACCCATGTTGGAGACGTGCTTCAGCTCCCTTGTTCTGAAAACTTTGAAGAAACGAAAGCTGTGTTAGGAGGTTATTAGATTTCATCAAATGTCAGGTGACTGAATTTTGTTTCTAAAAGGGAGACCTGAGGGACATTCCACATTAAAGCCTTTCTTCCCTTTTGGTAGACACATGCAAATCACTTGTTTTTGCTAAAAAGATGCTTATGAAACACTTTTTCTCATTATCTCCCTTGTGAATAACAGATCCCGATTATTCATAATGTAAATGCAATGGACATTTTGAAATTTATATTCTTGGGGATAAGATATTTTTATGTATTTCAGGAATGTTAAGACCAGGAAAATCTCGCATTTCTTGGTTAACCGTGTGGACACACACACTGTATGTTACGTGGATTAATGGGGGTGGCCACTTCAGTTTGGCTCTATTATTTGCCATTGGGGGAGGGACATGACTGGCAAGGCCGTTTCACCAGCAGAGCCACTGACAGGGTGGTACAGCTGGACAACAGCCACAGCGCATGAAGAAACAGCCTGTGAAGTGAAACATCATTAAATGGAATCTGTTGCCGTTGTAAGGCAGAAAGAGCTTGAGACAAGGAAGATCTGCTGTCCCGTGAAAATGGCACTAAAACGACAATGAAGAAGCAGGCTGCTCTAGCGAGGCTGGCTGCCGCGTGATGCGCTGGCTTTGCTCCCTGCCTGCTGCCAGCATGTCGGCATCTGCGTGCTGCCCTGAGCACAAGATTCCCGTCGACCGGGGACTGAACCAGGACACTGGGCTCCCTAGCAACGCTCTGCACTTTGAGGAAGGAACCCTCTTGTGGGATGGCGATGTGGAGTGGGCGTGTGCTGGAGTGCACACTCGTGTGTATTCATGAGCACCTGGGTGTTCTGTGCCACGCACCACTACTGCTCGGAGGTGCCAGAAGAATACTTGCAGCGTGGTGAGAGGTGGTGTCTGAGCTCGCCGTGGTGGCGGAGGAATGGGAGCAGCAGGGCTGGCATGTGGAGACCCCCTTGTAAACTCCACCTAGGAGTTTGCTCAACCCGCAGAACTGGCGTCCATGCTGCTGACACTGCCTCGTGCACACTCACACACACCACACACACACACACACACCACACAGAGCCAGTGCTTGGCAATGGGCTGTCGTTTCCTTGCTCAGTGGTTCTGGAAGGGCACTGAGGGGACGCCAGCCCAGCAGCATTTGGAAAATGCCTACCTTCCGTGATGCCTTTGTTTCTTCTTGAGTGACGGCTGAAGGTGACTTTCCGTGGTATGATCCCGCCTGCCGTTAGCAATTTTCCAAAATTAAATACCATATTTTTGAGTTTGATAGGCACAGCTGTGTCTGTTACCAAGGGCAAACCCACCTGCACGGAACCGTGCTCATTTATGTACTGGGGACTTTATTTAGAAGCGAATTCTGGGTGGGGGGGAGAGCAAACTGTGAAAACCAGTTTTGAGGCAGTAGATTCTTGAGTTCTAGTGGAGTTGTGAAAGGGCGAATCCATTTGCTTCCAGAGAATGGATACAGATCTCGCCGGAGGCTTAGCTAAAGGAAGCCCGTGAAGTACCCGTAGGTCTCCATGAGCTGTGTGTGCTTCTGAGCCCACTTTTTAGAATGCCGCCATGTTCTCACCCTGACAAGGCAACATTAAGAGGTTTGTGTGAGCGGACTCACCATGCCATATCCCCTCATTTCTCGATGTCCCCATTATTTTGGCTGTCAGTTGAATCTGTCAGGAGGGATGAATCCCTGCAGCCTTTGAGTGCCAGAAGTCTGCGCCCTGGGCTGGGGTGGGGGGGTGGGTGACCTTGAGTTCCCAAAGGTCTGTCACTCCCCAGCATGTCTTCTGCTCACACAAGGACAGAGGTTCTGGGTCAGCACGTTGTGTGCTCAGTGCACCTGCTCCCTTCCCAGACCAACTGTTCCCAGCAGGTTTTAAAGCCGCAGGGAGACGTTACAGGACTGAAAGTGACCTGACTCTGCATGACGAGTCTTCCCAGCCTCGTTGTCCTCATGCTCTGGACAGCTTCCCTTGCCTCCACATTTGCTTCCACCTGCAAGCTGCCCGCTGGCAGTGCTGTCTGTGTGACTCTGGCTGGGCTTCGTGCAGCAGAGGAGAGGGGGGAGGAGCCGGGGTCTGAGGGACGAGGTCAGGTATCCATTCCCCTGCCTTCCTCCTTCCAGCCGCTGTCACACTGCCTGTCAGAGGCCACACCTCCTGTCAGAGGTGGCACTGCCCGTCAGAGGTCTCACTTCCTGTCTCCCTCTTGTCCTCTGACACTTCCACCAGAGGTGGTGCTTTCCCGCAGAGGTTGCACTTCTCGTCAGAGGCAGCACTTCCTGTCTGGTGCCCTCTCCACGTGGTTCCCCCTCCAGGATCCTGTGCGTCTTCTCTCCTTTGGTGACTTTAGGCCCCATCATGACACCTGCTTCTGGGCTACTGCTTCCATTTGTTCATTCCTTTTTAAATAGTTTCTATTTTAGCCTCTTCTCGGTTTACCCATTTTGCGTACGTCTTCTGTTCTCTGTTGGGTCCCTGAGTGATACTCGTTAAATCTCTTTTCTGTGCTGCCGCATGACATTTTCACGGGGACATAAGTGACTGCAGTCAAAGTGAAGAGTATTCTTGTGGTATTGAAGCACTTGGAACCTTGTTTGACCTAGTTTATATCGCTCACCGTAATAGTCAACCACCTCTCCACATGTAGACCCATCCTAAGGCCTTATGAGTAAAATCAGATTTCCGCGTCCTATCTGGGTGTATTGTCAGACTTCTTTTTGTCCTTACTGACCCTGGATCACCCAGCAGTGACAGTCTGTACAGCTTATGCGTGAGCCAAGACATCAGCATATCTGGTTAGCAGCCGTGTATTAAGTACCTCTGTGTGTGGGGCTAGCACTGTGTGCAGGTACTGGGAGTGAAAAAGAGTCCCTGTGACACTGGGCCTTCCCCAGCAGCTGCGTTTCTACCACACAGTAATAAAACGTCATCACTGCACTGAGATGGATGTCTTTGAATCTCACATACTAATCCCTTAGGGAGTCTAAGTGCTTTGCTTGTATTCACTCACTCAGTCTTCCCAGTGCCCCAATGAAAAGGGTGTTGACACCCCTACTTTACAGATAAGGCAACTGTGGCACAGCAGGACAGAACTCTGTTCATAGCCACATGCCCAGTTAAGGGTGGAGATCGATTTTGAAGCCACAGAGTGACTGCAGAGAAGGAGGAATTAAGAGAATGAAGGACAATGGGAAGACTTGGCTAACCTGGGACCCACAGGAGGGTGAGGTGAAGAGAGAAGAACATTCAGAAAGGAAGGACACCAGAAGCCCCTCAAAACTTAACACAGCTTCTACATGATCCAGAAATCTGGAGGGATTGCAGTCAGGACCTGAGACTCCCCCTGCCGAGTTCCCTGAAGCACGATCCACAGTTGCCAGGATGTGAAGCAGCACATCTCGCACAAAGGGTTCTCCGTGTGTACAGACACAGGAGAGCTGGGGGACATCACGCTGGGAAGTGAGGCAGTGACGGACGACGGCTGATGACTCCTCTCGCCGTCAGGCCACTTCTTCATGGCCTTGCTGCAGATTTGTTCACTGGGTCTTTGTCTTTCTTGGATGAGTTTCCAGCGTCTTTCTTCCGACGGTCCTTGGGTGGTTTTGAGAAGCTTGGAGAGCAGCCTCACCAAGGTGTCAGGCAACAAAAAAGCCACATATTTCTTTCCTGGATTATTTGATGGCATTCTTGAGGGAATTAGAGTAAAAATAAACTAAGCAAGCTTAATTTATTTAAAAATGATCCCCATGCTAATTGCAGAGTTGTTTGTGAAGAACGGGAGAACTCTCCATGGTGCTGACCACGTGCCCTCCTGTTAGTCATTGTTCAGTTTCTCCCCATTTCCAGCACACATGCTGTCCCTAATGCTAAGGTGCCTCTGCGTGAAGCCTTGCTCTTTCCTCAGCACCACATTACCCACTGTTGAGTGTGCATTGTGCTGCCAGACCCACCACTGTGCTGGGGGCTACACAGATGTCTATCTGTACACCTCTGGATCTGTTATCACCTTTGTGCCTGTCTCTCTGTTCATCTGTCATTCATTTATAGCTGTCTGTCTCTCTGTCCATCCATCCATCTGTCCAACTAGCTATCTTTTCATTATGCCAAATCTTTTTGGAAATGTTAATTCCTAAATATAATTAGTAGTGTCTGTTAACTGTATTTCATTATTTCTAGATATATTCATTTCTTTATTATAAACACAACTTGGAAATAGAAATTAGCAGCTAAAAGTTTGCATTTTTATATACCATGCAGTTATATAAAATTTATATACATGAAACATTACTCACATATATATGTACACACATATGAGATTTTCAGTCAGTTTCTTTTGACTTTTCATTTTTAAATGTGAACGAAAAGAGCTGGTGGTGATGGTATCCGAATCTGTTGTTCCGATCTTAATCTCAGACTTGGAGCTCCCAACGCTGTTGGAAACACTATTTATCTTCAGAGTGCGTCTGCTGGCGTTTTGCTCCCGGGGAAGCAGAGGATATAAACAGTTCCCTGACTTTAATGTTTCTGCTTTTATGTTCATCCTAGTGCTCTGCTTTTAGCAAACACCCCACACATTATATGTCTGCTTCGTGTTGAAGCATAGGCATTTCCTTTGGCAGGCCCATCCTGGAACACCACAGGACCACGCATGCCCCTAAAACATGTCTCTCTGCTCTTCGTTCTACTCCAGCTGAGAGCAAACTTCCTCTGAGGCACACTTCTGCAGTGGGAATGCAAAGTATGGTGGGAGTACATCAGTGCTGGTTCCTGTTGTTCTTGCACAGCACAGTGACAGCTTTGGGAAGCCACTGCTCATGCCTCCCGGGGGACCGCAGACCTGGTATCGATTCTGTGCATTCGTGAGGCTTGTGTTGCTTGCACCCTTGTGTTAGGTGCTTTTTTCAGTCTCCGATTTTGCCCATGTCCTCTGGATCACCCAAAGACACCTCTTGAGTAGATGACAGACTAATATGTGACCATGTGATTGGATTTTTGACATGTACAGAAAAAGTTGTAAAGTAGAAAAGGGAGAAAGTACTGTAAATAGATACTTAAGAGAAGAGAACAGATGGAATCATTGTGAAGATGTTCAGATCAAGCCAGAAAATCACAAACAGATGGTTTATACGTATGGGGTAGGTGGATGATGGGTCTGAAGCTGGTGGGCAGAATGGACAGGGCTCCAACATTTCCTAAAAAACTGAGTTTGATTGTCAGAGGAAAGCACTGCAGACTGCATGAAAATACAGACAGACTATTACAAATGCGGCCCACTTCATCTCAGCGTCCTGGAAGCCTTGATTTGCATTTCATTGCTCCATCGATAAGTAAATAACTTAGACTAAACGTTTGAAGAGGAAAATTTGAAATGTGAGGCATACAGGGCAGGTAAAATACAAACATTTCAACTTATACACCACTAGATTAATGGTGATTTGGGCTTAATTATTTTTCATTATTGGCTTAGTCTTGTTCATTTACTGTGTCAATAATTTCTGAAGAACATTCACAATATGCCAGTTCTATATGTTGTTAGATATTTCTGCTTGCAGAGAATATATGGATTTTTTAGAAGAGTAAAGAGTCAGTGAACTGTTACTCTTAGGTAACAGTTTCCATGTGAGATAATTAAAAAAGAAGAGGACAACCATTTTTTTTTTAAAAAACTATCAGGCAGTGCTTGAATGGTGTAGCTACACAATGCACTCACAGATTTTGAAGCTCCCCCCCACTTTTCTTCCTCTTTTAAATCTGTATTCTGATCTTCAGTAGTAACAACTTCTGTACATATACATACTTTGTTCTATAACTGTTTTATGAATTTACATGTGTTTATAGATGTGCAAATTCATATATGTGGATTTTATTTAAAGTTAAGCTCACTAACTCCTTTTCATAAACTTTTTTTTCTGTTAATAATGTCTGAGGACTTTACACAGAAATCTACCTCATTTTGATAAAGAACTCCATTATATTTCATAGACTGGAAGTACCATGATCTGTTGATGGGATATTTGGCATATTTCCATTTGTAAAGAGCTATTTCCAACTGTGCTTTGTTGAACAAACTTGAACAGATGTAGTTATGGTCGTGTGTGGAAAAATGAAAGCAGTTGCTAGGCAAACACCAAAGTAAAACCATCAAAATTGTTGGAGTAGATGTGCCAGATGGCACTTAAAAAATTACATTCCCACCAAGGTTATATAGAGCACCATGGCCCACTCCCATGTACAAGTGGATATAAAATTAAACTTGATTTTTATAAGCATTAGTTTGCAAAGCATATAAGAGTTAACAACTTGCTGTAATTTGAACTGTTAGGAAGTTCTCTCCTTCCATCTGAGTCAGAATTTCCCTTCATGTTGAACGTTGGTCCCAGTGGATCGGGGCGGGGAGTGCATCACAGACGAGTGTTTCTCCTTTGTCTGTGTAGTAAAACCCTCACTTCTTAGGGAGCGTTCCCTCACAAAGCCTCTCTGCAGTGTCCTCTCCTGTGGACTAACCACCCCAAGTTTCTTTAGCCGTTTATAATTAGACTGGCCCTTTATCATAGCACAGTCTCTTCTCTGCATTCTGTTTTTTTTTATATTGTAGGAAAAAGTAATAGAAATATGAAGTAGTCACCTACAGAAAAACAGCAGTTTACACAGTCCTAAGAAAGCTACTGTGATATCACAGCATCTTCTATCCCTGTGCTGGCTTGTTTAAAACAAGCATAAACGAGATGCAGCAAATTTTAAGGGTCGTATTTGTTCTCCCTGAGAAGTGGTCTTCATATCTGCACGTGACTGCTGGACACTGGTGAAAACACCAGATTGAGTCAGTGCTACTCTGCTAGGCCCGTGGAGGCACCATCTTCCTGTGTCCCAGTCACCCTTTTGTCACTTCCCTCTTGCAAGTCGGTCTGTGCTTTCCATGTGGTTCATGGTCTCTATCATGCAGTCCATGGTGACTGATTTCCTCAGGAGCTGGAGAGCAGATTGAGCTTCTTTCTGGTCTGGACTTGCGCTGGCCTGGAGTAACATGATCCGTGAGAGGATATTTATTTATTTTAAATATTTACTTATTCATGCATCGGCCAGAGATCTAGGGGGTGAGAGGAAGTACCAGAGACAGAGTGGGGAGCAGAACAGGTGGATCTACTGAAACACACAGCGGAGGGGAGCAACAGGGAGACAGGAGAGGTCTGCTGTGCCCTGTGGATCAGCTCCTGGCCGGGATCAAACTCGTGCTGCAGTGACTATAGCTGCCTCATGGTGCTATGCTTAAACCCTTGCACCACTAGGGAGGCCCCTGGGTTGGTTTATTAAAAATGAGATCCATAACTCTTTGTCCCAACATTATGGTTTTCTTCAGTAAATTAGGAAAGGAAGTATGTGTGCCTTTTCTGGTCCAACATAAACCTCAGTTTCCTTGAAGTGGTTTCAGTTCAGTGTTTGTTTTGTTTTCCACAGTTGCTATAAATCTTTGTTAAATGACCGATCACAGGGGTTTGATAGCATTTAAATCACTGTGCCTGCAGTTCTCAAGTGATGTTACCATATATTTTTATCACCTCAAGCTGCAATATTTTGATATCATTTATTGAATAATCATTTGATTGTGGAAACATTTTCTGAATAAATAACTTTATTTAAAGTTTTGTACATTGGGAGAAAAATGAACATGCAGTACCAATTGTTTTATTTCTTCTGTTAAATCTTTGTCCTTATACAGTCCATACCTTAATGAATACTAATAGCTGCATACTTTTTCATTCTATTGATAAACTATGTCTTGATTAAAAACTCTGCATTTGTTAAACTTTATGGTTGATTTTTCAAATCAGGGGCTGCCCTGAGTTCATTTCCATTATAGTTGAAAGTGCTGAATACTTTTGTTGGCTAGTCTGGAGTTCCCTGTGTGTGGATTGTCATTCAGATAACCTCAGCAAGTGTGTGTGAGGAAAGTGCATCCAAAGTAATTTACAGTAGTGGTTCTGTCACTTAAGATCCTATGAAGAGCATAGTTTGTACCCTCAAAAATCTTCCCCAAAGTAATTAAAAAATGCTCCCCCAAAGTAAAAACTTTTGGTGAAACACCATTTGCATTTTTTGAAACCCCCTTCTGTTCGGTGCTGGGCACAGGTGTGGGGACCTGGCACCTCCCCAGCGTGTCTGACCTCAGCTGTGGTTTCATTTTCATTCCTGCACGGACAGAATTTTCTGTCACTTCTGCTACATTTATTCACCACAAGTTGAGTCATTCTGTACTTGAGGTCAGTTCATGAGTCAGTTGGGCCATTTTTCCTGTTGCTGTCCTGATGATTACACTTCTGCCATGTGGACTTCGCCTTCTGCAAATAAAGGCCTGTGATGTTTTATCTGCAGTTTCATAGTTCACCACAGGCCTTATCTCATATTCTCTCTTTAGTGGTCATCATTTCTTCTTTCTTCTTTAATCGATTTTTAATGGTTCTTCAAACAATAGTTTCTCTACCATGTATGTCTTTGCGGCTTTGTTCACTTCTTCATTCTTTTCTTGTGTTGGCTATATTGTTTGGGTCTAATATTTCCCCCTTTACCTTTTCAATAATTTTCGAAGTTTTCCACTGATAATTTCCTTCTTTGCATAATTACATTTCATATAATTTCCTTGAGCTTATTTAGGACATGGCAAAATGCACTCCATTCATATGGATATTCCATGTCTTTCAATCAGTAGAATTTATGGTTATTAATAGTTTTCTTTCATATATCACAGCGATGGAGGGAAGCAGACATCTGCTTCTTTGCACCATCAGCGTGTTAGGAATTGGCAGGATGGCTTGATTGAAAATTGCCTAAATGTGATGACAACTTTATAGATTTCCATTTTTTAAGCAACATACACGTGAACCACACTTGTCCTGTGTCTGGATTAGATGGTTCTGGAGAGAGAATTGCTGTCAGTCTGGTAGAAAGTGAAGCTCTTGTCAGAAAAGTCTCCCACACCCAGTGTTCTGGCCTTACGCTCTTTGAGCCTCCAGCAGCCCTCTACATTGAAAGTGAAGACGACATTGCACTTCCCACCCCAACGTGTTGTCAAGTGTCAAGGCTGTTGTCACTCTAGTTGTCCACATTTTTCTTCCCAAATGGACTTTTTGACTTGGTCCTGCTTTCGCTGTGAACTGGTCGAGGGGTCAGGGATTAATTGCCAACTCTGTTCCTCAGAGTGTGAAAATAATTTTAAGTGCAACAGTCCACTGAATGTAATAGGGCTTTCTTATTTGCTCGAGTGTCATGTGCTACTTGAGAATTGACCTGATTTTCTGTGTTTTTCCTGTTTGTGTGCTGCTTTCTTCCACTGGACGTGAATTCAGGGGGTGGGACAGCCTTTCGCAGTCCCAGGTTCAGTCCAGAGGATGCTCACTGTTGTCTAATGAGTTTACAAACACTCATGTAACTGATTCCATAATGCAGTCCCAAATAAATTAACATTTCCTATGTTTTTATCAAACTACTGCCCTTAGACTTTGTTAGAGGAAATAATATTATGTTCTCCCATCCACGAAGAATGTCTGCTTCGCGTTGTCTGTTCTGACCTCCCTATTCTGGCCACATTAGCAGGATTTCAGTGTTCCTTATATATGTTTTTAAAAGCAACCTTTATGGATGCAATAAACACTAATACCATCTGTGCTTTTCTGTAGCCCAGGGAAATCCTAGCTAGACTTACAGGGCATTTTTGAATAGAGCTAGAAACATCTACCATTCCCTTGGAGTCCATAACAATTTATTTGGCAGATATTATGTGCCCGGTATGTAACGCCTGCTGTTATATGCTATTATAGCTACAATTTAAAAAACATTTGTTTTATATATCAGCTCTTAGGTCAAGATCTCCGGAAGTCATCTTAGATTATGTCATTTTTTATGATGGAATCACTTTCAGAAATGACAATAATGGCAACGTGGAAGGGAGCAGCACTAGGTGGTAGAAAACAAAGGCAGGGAAAACACCGCAGAAAGAAAGTCATGGTGAAGTCAGATGCAGATGCCACAATTAGTAGCGTGTTGATACTAATTCCTGACTATTACTCAGCCTCCTTCCTCAGCACCTTCTCACATCCCTTCTGCCACCAGACACTGAGCTCTGTCCCTCCTACAGGGCCATCTCACGTCCCTTTCCTTTTCTCCCAGTCCCACAGGGGCTCCCAGCCAGGCACCTTGCAGGTGGGATTCTGCCGGGAGGCCTGGGCTGCTTTCCAGCCCGTCCGCGCTCCTCCTTGCTCCAGCTCCAGGCTCATGGCTTTCTTGTACCAGCAACGATTGAGGATGGCCAGCTGGGAAACCCAGCTGTCTTCTCTGCTCAGCATTCCGTGCCTGCAGCTCTGCTCGTGGCTTCTCCGATCGTCAGGTCTCAGCTGGAATGTCCCCTTAGGAGAATACTCTTCCCCTGGGGCAGCCACTGCAGGGTGGATGCTGTCCGGACGCTGCCTGGAGCTGACATGACTCCCCGCTCCACCCTCAGTGGTGCCGTGGCAGCTCAGGGCTGTTCAGGAGGGACCGCCACACCACGGGAGTGGCAAACCCACAGCCCAGGGCTCAGCATGCGTGCACTTGGTCACGTACTTTGAAGAGCTGGTGATTGCACATTTATGAACACGCTGTTTGCTGTCTGCATGTCTGTCTCTCTCGCTTTTAATTTAATTTAATGAGCATCCATCCAGGGCCTGGGCCTCTGCGCCCCACCCAGGGGACAGCTGACGTACGCCTGTGAGCCTTAGTCAGGCTGGGCTTCTGCTGGTGACTTTGCTGGTGTGTACCACCCACTAGTTGATACTTTTCCTGTGACACTCACATTCCTCTGAGGGTGATTCACTCAAGTAATGCTGTATCGTTGGCTGTGACATTGTCAGTTCATCTCATTCAAAGACCCTTGCAGGGCCCCTTGCTAAATCTGCCTCATCCTCACACATGAATTTCACCCCGAAGAGAGAACTTTTAAATCCTTCAATCATCAGAGCAAACTTCTCAATTATTTCATGTCAAGGTTAATAATTAAATGTCTAATACCTCTTTAAGCTATTAAGCTAACAATAAAAATGCAATATTTTAACTCAATTTACTCGATTAAAGAGCAATCCCAAATGTTATTTAACATGAAGAATCACTGCGGCCTGCAGTTCATTAAGATGTGACTGCTAGAAAGAGAATGTCAGGCGTGCTGTGTGCGGACGTCCATCTAGCTCTTTCCAACAGGGGCTTTTATCTTCATTCCCCAGAGGCGCGGTGGCTGTCGTGGTGCGGAGGGCCCCCAACACTGCCTCCCCGCGGACTGTGCACCCAGAGTTGTCAGGAGCCCCATTGGCAAGTGAAATTTAAATGCAGGGCCCGTTCTTCCTCTTTCTGACTGGATTTTTCCTGCTGGTTTTTATTTATGGAGTTATTTTTGTCAGAATGATCATTGCCTCGGTGGAGAAATCAATGACTTACAGGGAGAAAGTTCATTTGGAATGCTAGAGTTCTAATTCAGTTCTGAGATTTACTTGTGGGTTAACGTGAACACGTAAAACACTGCTCTGTGCTGCAGTTTCTGAAGGACTCTGAGGCGAGCCCCGTGCCTAGTGGGGTCTCCTCTGTGCGCGTCGCCAGGACCCCGTGCCCCCCATCCCAGCGGTCGGTTTCTTCTCCACTTCAAACAAAATGAAAGATGCAAATAGCGGATGATCCTAGGCTCAAAGGGGAAAAAGGAGTGAAAATCTGATGTCCTAGTTTGAGATTCTGCTGCCTTGGAGAGTGGGTCTGCGTGTCCTGTTAGTGGCGTCCGGGTGGCGCCGTCACGGTGAGCGGGACCTCCTCTCTGTTCTGCCGTGGAACTGAACTGCAGGGCGTGCGCTCCCTGCCCTGGGCCCCAGGGCCTGGGCCCACTGAAGCCCTCAGACCAGAGCCCGGTGGCATTCGGTTGAATGTCCGGGGGTGGTTTGCCTGGGATGTGCACACAGCTGCTGAAGCATAACTCTTCCGTTACCGAGAGCAAGGGCTGCCACTAGGGGCCGTTACTCGCAGAGCGCGAGGCTGGCACCAGCTGCTGTAGGTCGGACCCTGCCCGGTCAGACCGCTAGAGGAGGTGCTGGCGAATTCCAGCAGTGGTCGAGGTCCTTGCCAGGCTAGTTTAGAGCTTCCTTTAACCTGGAAAGCCAAGAGGGAAAGACGGAGGAGGCGAGGGACACACTGGGGAGAACAAGCAGTAAGGAGGACCCGTCTCAGTACACGGAAAACAGGGACTCCTCCAGTAGAGCAGCCCATGAGTGCGTGTTTGTGGACTTGAGGTGACATTTTCGTGGTACGCACAGCTAAGTGTGAATTCTAACTCGTACAGCATTAGGATCCAGAGTGGCTGAGGTGACACTCGTGGCCTGTTCCCCCAGCCCCCGCCCGCCTCTGGGCAGCAGGACACAGGACAGTCCTGGACGTGGGCTCCCATTACAGGCCTGTCGGGCAGCGTCCATGCGGAAGTGTGGATGGCCTGGCAGAAGGAGCCCCACGTGGATCTGGGGCTCCTCCCTTGGAGATGAGGGTGGCCGCAGTGAGAGTGCTTTTGCTGGAGGACCGGGAGGGCCGAGCCATGCTGACCACACCGGGAGGTGCGCTCCAGTGCGGTCTCCGTGTCTCTGGTCCTCAGATATGCTGTCCGCTGCAGTCACTGGGTAGAATGCGACTCGTTTCCTGGTGCAAGTATTCGGCAAGGACTGTGCTACAGGCCTATCCAGCCACACCCCAGACAGCCTATTAGAAAGGTAGCCTACTCGTTTGGTACAGTTCGCCAGTGGTTTCCAAAATTCTTGACACCTGTCCTTATTAGCAATAACATTTGAGTCTGTAAAATCTAGTACTGTACTTGTTTATAATTATATATACTATTTTTCCACCATTAAAAAGAAGTACTAAGACTTGATAAGATTAAATAGATGTAGCAGAATTTTTCATCGTAGTTTCTGGCACTGGGGCTTAGCTTCTGTCTTCCTTTGGCGATCTCCAGGTGTGACGAGGGCCTTTGTTCATTTGGTCATTGCAGAAGGCCAGATAATGTAACACAGAGGTCCCTCCCTGTAGAACCATAGCTAACACACCCAGCATCGAGGATATGTCCGCCTCTGAAACAACTCTAAGTATTTCTGGTGTGAAATAGGCATTTTCCAAATTCTTTTTGTTTATTTAATGAAGTTACACATCTGTCAGAACAAGTGATGGCAGCTCAGGTGTTCTAGCACGCTGATAATGTGGATACTTTGCCATTTTTTCCTTCTTTAGAACAACCATCACCTCCCTGGCTGACTGTTCCTCTCCCTTCCTAAGGGTTCTGGCCAGGCCTTAGGAATAGGAATCTGTCATAGGAATCTGTCCTTCCACTGCTGTACTTTTGGGCACAAATATACATTCAACAGATGGCAGCAGTTACCCTTTTTCTTGGACTAGGTTACTTCTAGGATCTCAAGAGTTCAGTCCAGTGTCTGTTCTGTGGAATAAACCAGGGGATGGACGTCTCCATAGAGGCCCAGGTGACTGCATGCCAGTTACCCTCAGTCACAACCGCATAACCCACACTGTCCCATAAAAGCAACCACAGCTGATGGCACATCAGTTGTGTCCTAATAAAACTTTATTTGTGGAACAGGAGGGGGTTGGAGTTGGCTGAGGGCCAGGGGTTGCCAGCCCTGAGTAAAGCGTGTGAGATGCACAATGCCCATCGGGCACGCGGGCTCAGTATATGTGAGCAGACCCGATACCCACCTGGCTGCTGCAGCTCTTAGCACCGATGCCCATTTCCGGTGTGTGGCTCAGCGGCCCCCATGGGCTCAGGGACAGAGCGTGCCCCGCCTGCGGCCCCCTGCACCCCCCCTGCACCCCCCTGCGCCCCGCCTGCACTCCGCCTGCGCCGCCGTCTCCACTGCTCTCTGCTTGGTGCTGGCCCTGAGTTCTGCTTCCCGAAGACCCGCGTATGTCTGGGCCCCGCGCCTCCTGTCCTGTTGTCCTCCCTGAGTGGAGACAGCGGCTCCTGGCGGACGCGCCACCTCCCTGTTTGTGATCGTGCAGGCTTGGTCGTGCCTGAGTTCCTGCATCAGCGTGGTTTGCGGCGTGCGGCTTGGGTCTGTGAGCAGTGTGAGTGCATGCACTGGTCAGGCACGGGTGCAGGTGGCCGTCGTCTGGGTGTGCACGTGCTTTTCTTGCCTGCTGCATTCTCTTGAGGCTTGACTTCCCTCACGGGTGCTGAGTCGGGCCTCTCTTCCAGCGGGCTGTCTTGCTAACTCACCAGGAACCACCGAGCATTTTCCGCCAGTTCTATTGAATGAGCTCACCTCTGAACGTGCTCTCTCTAACAGCAGGAGTAATCTGGATTTTCTTGTGGTCTCTTAGGGGTTTTTATTAAACGACTTACTCTCCACCACTGTTGACTTGCATGAGGCAATTCTTTATTTCATTTTTAATAAAAAGGTAAAAAGCTTGTGGCATGTTGATAGTATTCATCTGTGCACAGTGTTCTCTGCTTATTTCTTCTCCTTTCAGGGGCTGCTCAAGGCATTTATTTATTGCACAGACAGACCTAGTGCTGTGACAGCTCCTTCCCACGTAGGTGCTTGGCCAGGAGGCCTTGGGCTCGGAGGAGGGGGTGCTGTCTGCTCCGGCTGGGTGCAGGTCTTCTCGGGTTCGTTTATGAATGTCAAGTCACAGTGTGCTCGGGAGTCTCCGTGTGCAGTTCTGTCTCAACACCAGGAGTTGGTGGTCTCCCAGGAAGCGGGGTGGGTGTGTGCTGGCCCCGGGCTCCGGACATGTGGGGTGGGTGCACGCCCTTACTAGGCGGTGCGTGCGGCTCCAAGACAGGGCCATGTGGGAGTGGGGCTCTGACCGCTGAGTGTGCCGCTCGATTTTCTTTTAGTTTTATCACCAAATCAGATGTTGAGTCCATTATGTGCAGGTTGTCTGTGGGCATGGGCAAGGCAGCAGCCCCTCTCGCTGCGGGGGAGGGGGCACTTAAGTCCCTGTCCTGGATCCCGCGTTGCCGGGGACACCTGGCCCGGCATCCTGTGATCGAAGTGACATCGCAGGTTCCAGGAGGACCATCGGCCCCTCCCTCGGGCGCTGGTGATGGTCCCAGGACACCCTGAAGCCTTGTGCTCCGAGGGAGCTCGCGCTGCCTGCGTCCCTGCTGTCTTCCAAATGTCGTGAAATAGGATTGAGTAGGTTCTTGAGTAGGCTCTCAGGTGCCTTTTAAAAAAGAACAAGTGTGGTTTATTAACAAATTCGTTTATTTTCATTAATTTTTGCAGCCAGAGTAAATTGCGTGCAGGTGGGGCTGTCGAGGCCACGGAGGGAGACAGAGACAAACACGCAGGTGTGGTGCACATCACAAGTGACGCGCCAGGAGGGTGGGCCGTGTGCTGCGGGGATTTGGAGAGGATGAGCGCGCGCGGGGCGTGGCGTCGAGCACGCACTCTGCCCCGTGTCCCGTGGGTGTGTCTGAGGAGGACCACTGCCAGCAGCAGGGCCGGTCACACGCAGCAGGTGGCGGGCACGCCGGAGCGCCATTTCTGCCTGAGAACGGGACGAGCAAGCAGGCACGGCTGGGCTCAACTGAGAAGACCCAGCGTGGTTTGGCACGAGGGTGACTCCGTTTCTCAGGGCGAGGAATTGGTTGGTGAGAGAATGGGCTAGTCCTTCACTGCAGCAACCAGAGGCGTCCGCGGGGAGACGGAGATGTTTAGGTGTGTGCTTGAGCCCTTGGTGCTAGTATCAGAAAGGACTATCTGGTCTCCCAACAAAACCCTGCTTCTTCTGGTGCAGTTCACGTTGATGAGCTTGTCTCGTGACGGCAGCTCTTGCGAGGACATGTACAAGGGCTGCAAAGGTCTCTTGGTGGAGTCTCCTCTGGCTGCCCTGGTGGATGAGATAATCGTGGTCAGTGTGATTGTGTGCACGAACGTGGGTGCCCTGGACATGTGACTCTCAGAGCACTTCAAGATATTTGATTGAAAATTCACTTTAAATTTTCCTCCTCTACACAAATCTTTAGCCTAGTGCTTTTGGAGATTATTTCAAAATTGAAATCAGCTGTGCGAATTCAGCGTGTCCTCAAGTTGCTTCATCCACAGCGTTGAGTTCCTAACATTTCCAGCCATGGGGTATGTGGGAATCATCCGTCTACCTCACATGCCTCTGACGAAAATCAGAGGATGCCATTTAATATGTGTTAGTGGATGTCAAGGTCGTTTGAAGGAGATGCCCACTTAAACCGGTGCTCACTTGGAAGCACGTCTATAAGGCACGTACCTGTAGGTTACTTGAGGGAGCTCTAACCAGGTTTTATAGTTTAACTTTTAATACGTGAACAGTTTTGCAATAATGTGGCTTTCTTGGTGAATTCCAGAGAGGGGACTTTAAATTTGGTCATGTTCCTTTTTCATCCCTTCTTCCCACAGTACCCGCCAACATCAGTTCCTACGTACGGCATGGGTTTCAAACTTCTCTGTGAAACAGATGTGTCATGCAGCAGCTGAGAGTTGACAGCCATTCCACAGTGAGGAGGGGTGGAGGGGATTGAATGGGCACGAGACAGGGGGCATCTCATTTCCAAATGACAGGGACACGTGCTACGGGCGCTCTCCATAGGCCGGCCGCTCGGCGCTTCTCAAGCCCTGGGTGTGCTGCAGGTCCAGGCTTCTCCCGCAGAGCCTGGTGTCTCCAGGTTGGTGCGGAGCCGCCGCACTTGAGGGAAGACAGGGGTGTGCCTTCAGGCCTTGTTTTAGCCAGGGCCTCCCGTAACACCCTATGAAATCGAGGCTGTACCTCGCAGGGGTGGAGCCAAGCTGGCGTGGCGCACACGCCCTCCCCTCCACCCGGATCCCTGTGTGGGACCGGCGACCCTCCAGCGAGGCACAGCCAGGCCTGAAGCCGCTGCGGGTTCTCATCTGTGCTGTCCTCCTGCTCTGGGCCCAGGAGAGCCTCCTGCTTCATGCGAGTGTCGTGCCCGCTCAGGGAGACAGACTCGGCGGGCGTCTCGGTGCCTCACCGTCTGTTTCCCTGTCGCTTGCTGTGTTCCGTGTATGTCACGCTTATGTACACTTGCCTCGTCTTAATGGGCCTCGTTCTAGAAAGGGTGTTATGTTGAATTTAGTTTTTCAGCTCATTTCAAGTAAATTAGAAATTCTCCTTATTATGGTCATTACTCCTGGAAAAAAATACACAAAAATACCCTTTTAGCATTATTCAGTGCTGTGTGCCAGGTGCCACTCCAAATGCAGCGCACTCGTCAGATGCCTCGTTTGTTTAACTCCCCAGTATTGCACGAGTCAGACAGCACTGCCTGTTTTCTCAGTGAGGATGAGTCTGAGCATCGGCAACATTAAGGAATTTTCCCAAAGACACAACTAGAGAAATTACAGGGTTGAGCTGTAGACTTGGCTCTAAGCTGCCCCTGAATTATACGCACTTAAATAGTAAGCAATAGAAGGCCAGCGCAGAGATCGGTTTCTTTCTCCTGGTGTCATCACTACCGCGAGACATCACGGGAAACGCGGGTTCATGGAGATGCTCCCTCGCCAGGCCCGGCACGCACCGCTTCAGCCCCCAGGCGATGGCGAGCTTGGCGGCGGGGAGGATGTCGCCGTCTGACATGGAACATTCCTCCCTCCCTGACGGTATCGAGGGAGACGTCTGCTTGGAGAGCGGCCCACCGACTCCACGCGGGCGCAGGAACGCTGCGGCACCACGTCCCCCGGTGTGACTTCTCCCCCGTCAGGGCTGTGCACCCCGAGGAGGTCCTGCCCTCTGCACCCCCGCGGTCCCGTCTCCCCTCGGCCCCTCTCAGTCGGGGCCCAGCACGTCAGTGCACAGAGGACGTGTGTCCCTGCCCAGTGGGCTCACTTCTGGTGTCGGGACAGCACGTGAGGGCACCATGGGGGGCACTTAGAGTGGGCAAGAGGGGTGCTGGGGTGACTGTGTTTTCTGTCAGGCGGGAAGGGGGCACTTGAGCAATCCATGGAAGAGTTTCTGGGGGGCGAGGCCTGGTCTCTGAGGAAAGGAGTGACAGGAGGGGGGAAGCGTGGCCCAACGGAGGGGTGTCTGCTCTCCCCTGGAGCTTGACCAGCATCTGGAAGGGTGGGTGCTGCTCAGCGACGCAGCCGGGGCTGGCGCCCATCTCCCTTCTGGGCTCTCCTCCTGGGGCTGCTCTGGGGGGCCACCAGATCTGGTCAGTGACGGGCGCCTGAGGAGCCAGCTGTTCTGGCTCCGGGGTGGTTGCTGGGCGCAGGCGCTGGCTCTGAGTGGGGGGAGCCAGGGCTACGTCACTGCCCATCCCCCCCGCCCCAGCACCGACCCAGCCTCAGAGCCAGCTGGCGCGCTTAATCCAGGAGAAGCATGCTGAGAAGGAAGACGTGACTGCGGTTTCAGAGGCCTCCCTGTTTCGGCGTTCGCTTGGCGACCTAAGCCGGTGGCTGTTGGAGTATTTTGGACAGAGGGATGATGCCAGATTGCCTGCCCCTCTGGCTTGGGGCTGGGCATGCCAGGCTTTCCAGGCTGGCGGTGGTGGCGCTTGCCCAGGGCGCAGCAGCGATGGCGCTGAGAAGGCGCATAGGGTCACCTGACGCGACGCACAGCAGCCCTCCCTGGCGGGTGGTTGCCGGGCACAAGCTGCAGGGTGGACAGCGACCCCGCTGCCCGAGGTCTGAGCGCTGCCATGTGTCCCCTCCGCCCCGGGAGGCGGGAAGCTCAGGACAGGCTGGCTCCGAGGTGCGAGAGGACCTGGTTCTGGAGTCCCAGTTTACGTGCCTGCCCCACTCCCTGGGGAAGAAGCAGTGGGTGTGCTGCGAGCGTGTGTGTGTGTGTGTGTGTGTGAGACACTCCTGTCTGGAGAGATAAGTGTGGGGGTGGCCACACCCCAAAGAGCAAGCCATGACACTTGATGGGCGCACAGGGAAAAGCTGGACAAGAGCTCGGGCCTGGCCAGGGCAGAAGACAGGTGGCCCAGCAAGGTACTGAGGGCAAGAGGGTTTACAAAGTAGAAAAAACGATGTGTGGGAGGAGAAGTGGGGCCGGTGGTCAGCGTGACTCAAGACCGCGCCCCCTATGATGCCCAGAGGACAGCAGGGTCAGCTTTGTGTGAGTTCTTAAGCCCACAGTCCTGGCCACTCTGTGCCTGTGCCAAGTACTTTCAGTGCCAAGTGCAGTTCCAGAAAGTGGGGGAGCATCTCAGGAGCCTGGACTCTTTTGCCGGGGATGGTATACAATTACAGTGAGTGAGTGGGCAGGGTCTGGGCCACCTTCTGTCTCTTCTGTCGTGGGTGGGTATTTCTCCATCTTTGCTGTTCCCACTGGCAGCTCACGACCACTGGTGCCACGTCCTTGCCCCACGCCTGCATGTGGCCATGCAGGTGCACACGGCTGCCCTCCGGGCCTGTGCCCTGTGCCGTCAAGTGGGCTGACCTTGTGCCACATTTGCCCAGCTGCTGTGTGCATCAAAAGCTGCCACAGTCGTTATTCACCCCTTAATGTGCTGCTGTGAGGTGACCGTCCAGCCGCAGACAATAGCACAGCTCACACACAGCTGGCTTTAGCTGCAAGTCTGAAGCAAGCTCCCCAAGGGCTGTGTTTGCTATTAAATGTTCATTCTTCAAGTGAACAGCTAATTAATGTGCCTCAAAGTTAGACTGTAAAATGTGCCTCGTTGCACAAAGACCTGGGGAATTAAAACCATCCTTTTCTCTTCCAGTGCATGCAGGATAAATTTAAATTTTAAATGTCATGTTTTCCTCACTCTTTAGGACAGATGATGTTCTCAGTGCCTGTGAAAGTCGCTTATCCAAGGTCAGTTTTACTTCAAATTAAATTGAGATGAAGGTACAGGTAGTTTTTATTGTGTTGTTTTATATTAATTTGTAATACTGCATTTATTTAGAGGTAGTCGGTGCCCACCTCTTCGGATGCGTGTTACCCCAGACTATTGCCAAAGCCCGATAATCTCTACCACAGCCTGCTGCATCCCTCTGCCCCCTGCTTCCTACCTCCCAGCCCCACTCTCTGGTAGCCCCACTCTCTGGTAGCTTGGGTCCTGCAGTCATATTTCTGTGGTTTGCTTTGCTTCAGTTTTGTCTGATCTTTTGTTTTTTTCTTTACGTTCCACACTCGAGTGAAATCATCTGGTATCTGTCCTCCTTATTTATTTCGGCTAGCATGCTCCCTCCATCCGCCGCGCTGATGCAGATGGCAAGGAAGCATACTTTGTATGGCCGAGTAGCACCCACTGTGTACACACCAGCACATGCTGCTCCTCTTGTCAGCCCTGCCCCGAAGGTGCATTTCTTACCAGTGAGGAGCCACCATTGACACATCATTATCACCCAAAGCCCAGTTCTGAATGTGGGCTTTGCTCTTGGCATTGTACATTCTTTGGGCCTGGACATGTATACTGGCACGTGTCTGTGACTGCAGTTCGTGCTCAAGATTTCACTGTCCCCCGACCCCTGTGCTCTGCCTGCCAGCGCCCCTCATCTTGACGGATAGGCTCACAGGAATAGACGCTAGGTTGCTGCTTTTCTCTCCATGCTGAGGTCTTGCGTGGGTTCTGAACACTTGGGGGAGTGTTCTTCTTTACTCCTGTATATGGCAGGAGTCCCCTACTCTAGCTTTTTACAAGATTTTTTCATTAACTATGATTTTCTGTGGTTTGATATTATGTCCTAGGTGTAGTGTAGTCTTTCAAGGATTTAACCTCCTTGGTGGTCTCTGAGCTTCCTCAATATGTGGGTTATGTCTGACATTGATTTAGGGAAACACATAGTTTGTTTCTTCAAATATTTCTTCTGATATCTCTCTTTGTTCCCCTTCTTATTCCCATCACATATGTGTTAATAAGCCTTTCATAGTAGCCTCAGTTATTGGATATTCTTTTTTATTAAGATTTATTTATTTATGCATACAAGAACTGGGGTACAGGCCAGAGGTATGGGTTAAGAGGACCCACCAGAGACAGGGTAGGGAACAGAACAGGCAGATTAACTGAAATCCACTGCTGAGGGGAGCAGTGGGCACAGCAGGAGAGGTCTGCTATGCCATGTGGGTTACCTCCCCGACCGGCAGCAGGGATTGAATTGGTGCTTCAGTGGCTACGATTTGCTTCAGAGTGTGTTGCTTAACCCACTGCGCCGCCGGGGAGGGCCCAGCTATTCTGTTCTTTTTGATTTTTTTTATTTTGGGTTTGGTAGGTCTGCTGAGGTAACCATATGCTCAGAAACTCTTTCCTCAGCTATGTATAATATACGAATACGCCCATCCGTGATTTCATTTCTCTTTCAATGTTTCTGACTTCTAGCATTATTTTTGTCCTTTACTAGGATGTCCGCCTCTCTGTTTACATCACCCACCTTCCTTGCATGTTGTCTGCTTTCTCCGTTAGCTCCCGTAGCATACTGTTCAGGACTTTAAAAAATTCCTAGTCTGGTAATTCCAACATACTTGACATATCTGAGCCTGGGTCTGATGTTTGCTCAGTCTCTTCAGATTGTCTTCTGTCTGCTAGCATGAGGCATGTGCACCCTTTCTTTTCTGGCAGCTGGCCACGATGTGCCAGGTGGAAAGAACCGCTGCACTTAGGACCTCACGCATAGGCCTTCACCGACGTGGCGCTGGGAAGCAGGCAGGGGCATGCCTGTCCCGTGACTTGATCTCGGCCTCACTTCTTGGCTGTCCTCTCCTGCCACGCGGTGGCCCCAGTGACGTTTCCTTCCTTTCCTCTGGGAGGCGAGAGGAGGTTTCCATCCTCCAGACACGAAAGTAGAGGGGCTGGCTTGCATGTTCTTCTTCACGTATGTGAACGGTCGGTCTGGAAGCAGAGCCTGCCCCAGCTGAGTGCTTCTGTCCCTGCATTTTCCCTTGTGCGCTGACTGACCAGTGAGGGAGAGATGGCTGCAAAATGCAGCTTTGCATTTCATATTTAAACTCTTAGAAAGCTTTACTTTACTGTTGGGAAATGAAAGCATCACAGAAACTTCTGAAGTGGAATGATGTTAGCCACATTTAGAACCAGGTTAGCAAAAAGCAACAGAGTCTGTGTCGGCAGGATGTCTGGTATGCTTCCGGGTCACCTTCATCTGGAAAATTCACCTAGGTCCTTGTGTGTGCTGAAGGTACTCTGCTGTTTTCTAAAGGTGAGACGGAAGGGGTCCGGAGAGGGGCAGGACAGGACTCTGCTGTTGCCCCGGGCTGGTCGACAGAGTGTGAACACGCCTGATGACCCCAGACCGGCACCTGCTGCCGCAGTCACCGTGGCCCCGCGGTCTTCACTGCTGACCCCGGCCGGGGTGTTCCGGAGCGCTCTTTACAGCTTATAAAGGTGACTGCTCTGGATGAGAGGAGTCGCAGCCCTGTGGTCAGACCCGCTCGTGCTGCAGCTGCGGCACACAGCCTCCGTGAGGCGCTCCTGAGGAGAGGGTTGTGAGCCCTGCAGGGTCCTGAGCTGCAGTGGAGTGGGGCTTGCAATTAGCGGCAATAAGTGTGCTTTGTCCAGGTCCGCTCTCCCTGCTTTCTCAGGCCCCTGGCCTAAGACCCGCATAGCACTCTGGCCCTGGCACCTTGGAGAGTGCTCTTGCATGTCCAGAGAGATCTCTCTGGAGCGCTTTTCCTTGGCCCCTTCCTAATCAACAAGGCTGCCTCCTCACCCACCCTCTCCAGTGCCTGTGGAGTCTGTCTTGACCAGAGGGTCTCGAGAGCCCTTCCTGGGCTTGGGAGCAGGACCCTTAGGCCCACCTCTCTGGTCTCCAGCAGGTGGAGCAGTGGGCAGCGGCTGGTTAGACCCGGCTTATGTACCTGTGTCCTTGGTGGGTGGGGTCGGGCTGGTGTACCCCTCCGCTCCCTTGTCTGGAGACAATGAAGGTAAGAAACAGGTGTGGGTGTTGCTCAAAAGGCAGCAATTAGTAGTGATTGTTTCCTTCTCTCTCTTTGTGCTGTTTACATAATGGGATTTCCCTTTGCCATGGGTATTTATTTAATATGTACTTGTTTTATTGAAATATGCACTTTCAACTATGTATGCATAAATATTTATAAGTTCAAGTAGGTATTTCAGTATCATCATTCTCAAGGGAATTGGGGTGGCTCTGGAGAGTGGCAAGCCAGAGTCAGCAGTGGTTTTCAAGTTTCTGCCCCCCCCGCCGCCCCCCCCCCAGCCACACAATAGCAGCTCGGGAGGTTGCTTTCTCCTGCAGAAAATGGAAAGGTCCCCATGGCCTCAGCCTAGGCTGGAAGGGCAGCAAGTTTCAGGCTTGCCTTTGTCTTGTCTGTGGCGAGGACCCGTGCAGCCACAGGCTCAAGCACTCTGTCTCGCGCTGACATCGCATCCCCTGGACATTGTCGCCCTGTTCCAGTTCTGTCCTTTCCAGCCAAACCCAGCGAGCACCAGCAGCAGCGCCCGCCAGCGGCCTCACGTGCAGGCTGAGTGCTGGCTCAGCCTGGATGAGGTGACAGCTCAGCACAGTGCTTCTCCTGGGCCTGTGCTTGCAGTTTCCAGCAGTTGGGTGACGTCTCTGTGCAGAAGCCACGGCGAGCGCCCAGCTCACTCAGGAGCCTGGAGCCTGCTGGCAGACACAGCACCGGGCCACTGAGTGTGAGCACGCATGCACAGAGTGTGAGTGTTCCTCCGCCACCAGGACACCATACCTGCCTGCCCACGGTGTTCTGGAAAATGGAGTTCTTCCGGGGGTGGGGAGAGAGGAAGAGCAGACTTTCAGCTCCACCAATCTATTTATTTATTTATTTTAAAGGTTTATTTATGCATTCAAGAACTGGGGTACAGGCCAGAGGTGTAGGGATGAGAGGAATCACCAGAGACAGAGTGGGGAGCAAAACAGGCAGATCCACTGAAATAGACTACCGAGGGGAGCAGCGGCAGGACAGGAGAGGTCTGGTGTACCCCGTGTGTCAGCTCTCTGGCTGGGGAGAGAACAAAGGCTGCAGTGGCTGGGGAGAGCTTGATGGTGCTGAGAGTTTAACCCCTGTACCACCAGGGAGGCCCCAGAATTACAATGATTTTAATTACGTGAACCACAGTCTGGAAAACACTGCAAAATTCATGAACATGGTGAGATAAAAGAGATTGCACAAGAGGTGCCGGGCCGTGGCGAGTCCGTCATGATCTAAAACTGACATGACAAGGACCTGTCAGGTGAATGGACACGATCTCCCGGAAGCTGGACGGCACCATCAGCCTCCAGATGTTAGGGGAAGAAGCACGGACTGAAAAGAAACCCCTTGTCATTAGAAATGTGGACGTGTGAAAAGATGGAGGCACAGAGCTGCTGGCGACAGTTAAGAGAAGGGAGAGGCAGACGGCGGCGCAGGCGGCGTGCCCTGTGCGCTCACGCGGAGCACAGCGGCTCTTGCTCCTCTTTCTTTTCTTCCAGTCAGTCAGTAGACTGCTCCATCTGCCGCTCAGAGGAGCGAGGGCGCCTCTGTCCTGCCAATGCTGAGCGGCCCGGCTGGACTGTGGCCGGGCCAGTGCTCCGCGCCAGGCGCGTCAGTCAGCGGCTGGACATGAGGCCGTGGGCCCATCCCCGCTGCTGAAGCCCCACAGAGGGGCGGGTGCCCTGGCGTCAGGGGCTCTCCCTCCTGGCTCCATCCTGCCCACAGCACACAGCGAGTACGGCTGGCGGCGCCTGAGGCCAGGTGGAGGACACTCAGCAGGATGGCTCTCCTGGCCCTCCACAGGGGTCCCCGCTCAGCTGAGCTGAGCCCATTGATCCTTCTGGTGATGGATGGCGCCTTGGCCTCACCTCCAAGGGCAGCAGCTGAGGGCCAGTCCATTTTCTCTCCTGCCTTGCGTGGCCCAGGTTTCTCCCCATATCGACCACATCCACTTTCCCGTCGGTGTGACTGATTTTAGAGGGGTAGATGACCATAGCCTGTCCACAGATGGCCTAAGGACTTGGCAGCCACAGAGCCACAAATCAAGAGGACACACTTTCGCCTCCGGGAGACAAATACAAATCGGTCTCTGATCTAAAACCCAGCAGAAACTAACAGGCCCCTGAAATCTGTCAATTACCAACCGGCTCCATGGTCGCGGCTTCTGCCTGCCATGTGCGCACCCAGGCGCCAACACAGTGTCCTTTCTACGACAGCCGGCGAGGTGGTGTGTAACCTCTACTCCTTGTACTTCGTCGAAGAACCTGCATGCTTGTGTCTTCATAAACACTTCAAGACATGAAGTTGCTATTTTCTGTCATGTCGCGTCTCTGTCCAGTCCTTCCATTACAGTCCAGCAAAGGGACGTCTGCAGGGTCTGCGGGGTGGACGCAAGGGTGGGGTCTCCGTCCCAACTTCTCCATGGCTGGGTCAGCAGCAGAGTCTAGACCCCAAACAGCTCTTACTAATGTGGCAGCGACAGCTGATGCCCCGACCGCTGTGTGCCCACAGCAGGGACTCCTGCCCGCAGTGTCCCGCTGAGGAGCCGACCCTGGCTGCCTTTGCTGCTCTGTCCCTCCTGTGATGGGAGTGTCGGGCATTCCTTGCACGGGCTCACGGCGGGCGAGGAGGCGGCAGTGGGCACAAAGGCGTCTGGGGCCCACCTCTGTGAAATGGGCCCCAGGCAGGGCCGGCTGCCCCTGCAGACAGCAGCTGGCCTCTGCCTGCGGGCTGCAAGGCCACTGGATCCCCTCTGCCCAGCGGCGGGGGACACACAGCCTCACCCTCGGCCCCTCTGACCGGGGACCCGCCTGGAGAACCCAGTGCGTCGTGACAGCAGAGAAGCAGAGGTCTCGGGTTGTCTGGCCACCTGGCTGTCGTGTGGCCGTCCCTGCGAGTAGTCACCCACGCTGGGAGGTGCTCTCCTCCAGTGCCCTCGTCCGGCGGTGAATCCATCGCTCTTGCTTGTCTTTTGGAAGCATCTGTGCCCTGAGGAGGACGAGCTGCCTGAGGCAGCCCCTGCCGGCAGGAGAGCACAGGCTTCTCCTCACTCGGGGTCCTCACCGGTGTGCTGACCGGGGCGGGCGCGTCAGCCACAGCCCTCTGAAGTTTACCAGCAGAAGGCAGCCTTGAATGACCCAACTGTATGCGGTCAATGGTGGAAAAAGACACCTGGTAAAATGCTAAAACTGTTATTTTCTTGGGAAATATTATAAAATTTCTGCAAATTAAATGCAGTACAGCCAAACCCATTTGTGCTTGAGACAGGCTTGTTTATAGATGCTTGAAAGAACTGTCATTTGTGTATGGAGACGAGCAATTGAAGAATCATAATTACCCATAACTGCATTTCATGTTTCCCGGAACTTTAGTCAAAAAAATCAGTGAAATCAAGCATGGAGAAAACATTGCTTTATTAATAGTATATTTAAAGGCAAAGAAGATCTTGAACGTCTTTACAAGTCCTTTTCAGTCAGCATCATCCTTCAAGCATCAGTTCACCTGTTCCGAGGTCACAGCCCTTATTTCTGCGGGATCTCCACGCTCACTGTTTCCTTAACGTCTGTCTGAGAAGAGAGTGGAAAGTAGAAGTGACCCTCCTGGGCGGTTCCGCTCGTGGCTCAGCCACCTCCTGCTGACCCTCACGTCTCTTCCACCACCTTTCTGATCCCAGTTGCTCCCACTTTCGGGGTTAAGAGCCTGGCCTCGTCCTTCTCCATCTCCTGCCCCCAGAAGCTGCAGCCCTTCCTCGTTCTCCCCGCTCCGCGGTCTTGCCGAGGCCCCGGCCTCTTCCACAGCGTCCAGACCCTGGCCTCCATACTCACCTGCCCTGTAATCTCCCCTCAGTTATCTCAGCAGCTTCCAGAATGCTTCTTGCCCTGCTCTTTCCTTCTCACACAGCCACACGGCAGTGCCTGCGCCTGGCCACTGCAGGCCAGGCCTGCGTCCCGGTTCACTGTTTTCCGGAAGCCGCGCGGTAAGCAGGTCTGGATGGACACTGTGTCCAGCTTCTCCAGCCACAGGACTGGGGCTGCTTGGGGTTTGCCGCTGCAGAGCAAGGCTGCAGTTGGGCTCTGGACCTCCTGTCCCTAAGCAGGAGCCCTGCGTATGTAGACGTGCCTCTGGTACCAGCACCCCAGGGCCCGCCAAGCACTCGCCAGATGCCCTGTGTGTGGGTCAAGTGCATGTCCGTAGCTTGGCCTCACTGTCTTGCCCGCCTGATTCTCTCCTGCGTTTGGGGCCTATTGCACGTTCTAGCTCTTTCCTGTTGCTCCTCATCCTTGGGGTTGATGGGAAATCAGCCAGCGTACAACCCACCCCATGCCTGCCTTGCCCACTGGCCTGTCTGGAGACCTCTTTGTGTTCGCCATCTTCAGCTGCGCCCTCAGCTCCAAAGCATCCTCTGCCTGCCAGGGAGGTGGGGCGCCTCCCGCCTGCCCGCTCACAGCTCCCCCAGTCAAGTGCCCCTCTAGGGAAGAGCTTCTGTGTTTTACATTCTCTCCTTCTCTAGGGTCCAGCCTCGTGCCTTGCTATGGCTGATTGAGCATACATTTTTAAGATGAATTTGAGCACACTGCTTCCTGCAGGGCTCCTCTTCTGGTGGTTGGCAGTGTGGTTTCGGGGGACGAGGCGTCGGTCAAGGGGAGCAGGTCCGTGGTCACGGCTGGGGCCGGGCTCTCCTCCGGGGGCACCCTCTGCCCCAGCGGGGCCGGGCTGGCTGGCCATGTGGCCCCTCAGCCTCCCCTCCCCGACGAGTCCCTGGTAGCCGCCCCGGCTTATTACCAAGAAGACTTTCCTCAATTCCCCTGGACTCTTTCCCACTTCCTGCCCCAGGCCATGTTTAAAATTGAATTGCTATGTCTTTTCCTTTGACTTCTCTTTTAAAGCTATTATCATTTAGTTCATTTTTTTTCAGAACTTATTTGAAAATTTCTGGCTGTTACACTTTCTTATAATTTCTATTTCTAGCCCAGGTTTCTGCTTAAGCTCAGTGTTGCATTAATAAGGCTGGGCAGAGTTTCAACAGCATTTAATCTTACATTTTTAATTATTCCTCACATTTTACTGTCTTGACACATTTACTGTAATAAAGGAAAATCATTAATTCACTTAGAAATATGTGTGTGAAAACTATGGTTTTCCTTTTGATTAATTTCCATATTCATCATTACTTTGCTGTTAATTTAACGGGCACTCAAGAGAATGAGGGTGAAGAACGCAGTTCCCCCCTTTGTTCGAAAAGGACTGTCTTAGACATCAAATGGGGCAGGAAATGCTTGCCTCTGGCTGTCGGAGGAGAGGGCCGCTTCCTGGGGCGGTTTCTGGCTTCACCCTACCGTCCCTCTCCACGCTGTACCACACCCGCTCACTTCCCTTGAGGAGAAGGAAGCCGTTGTTTGTCTGCGTCTGGGGGGCTTGGTGTGGGGTGCCTTGAGCTGGGCCCCAGCCGCCGCTGACGTCATTCTGGCCTTTCTGGGGGCTGGATGTCCAGCACAAGGCTCTGCGGGCTTGGCATGTGCTGCTGCTGGCCACAGGTGGCTCCTCAGCGGAGTCCTTCCTGGAGGAGGGGAGGCTGCTCCGGGCTCCTCCACGGGGCGCTTGTCCTGTCCGCGAACCTGTCCTCGCGTGCAGGTCGCCGCCTAAAACCCACCCTGATGCCCCACGCCGGGGACGAGGTTTCAGCTTGTGGGTTTTTGGGACAAAACACTGAGCTGTAGCCACCATCATCTCCATTTCTAAAGCAGGTCCTTGTCGTGGAAGGAAACCGTGATCTTTTCCTTAAGGAAGACACCATTGAAGGGGAGTCCCTGGGGCGCAGGGGTTGAGTCTCAGCACCATCAGGCTATCGGCAGCCACTGTGGCCTGAGTTTGATCCTGGTTGGGAGCTGACCACAGGGCGCAGCAGACTCTCCTGCCTCCCGTTGCCCCCTCAGCAGTGGATCAGTGGAGCAGTGGATCACTGGAGCAGTGTGCTCCAGTGGATCTGCCTGTTCTGCTCCCCGCTCTGTCTCTGGGGAGTCCTCTCACCCCCTACACCTCTGACCTATGCCCCAGGTCTTATATGCAGAGATAAATAAATCTTTTTTTCCCTAAAGATTATTTATGCACACAAGAGCTGGGGTACAGGCCAGAGGCAGTGGGGTTGGGTGGGGGTGGTGAGAGGATCCACCAGAGACAAAGAGGGAAACAGAACAGGCAGATGGACTGAAACACACTGCTGAGGGGAGCAGTGGGCAAGGCAGGAGAGGTCTGCTGTGCCCTGTGGGTCCCTGTCCTGGCAGGCGGCAGGGATCGAACTCGTGCTGCAGTGGCTGCGGTTTGCTTCATACTGTGTTGCTTAACCCACTGCGCCACCAGGGAGGCCCAGAAATAAATAAATCTTTTTTTAAAAAAACGCATAGGGAACAAACTTACAAAGCAGCTTCAGCTTGCCACGTTCTGACACGTTGCTCAGCAACAAAAGTCATGGTGGGGCCTGGAGCCAAGTACCTGCACCAGAGGTGCAGCCGTGGGCCCCAGAGCGGTTGCAGCCTTTCACCGCATGCTGGCGTGCGCAGCCACTTGACAGCAGAGTGGTTTGAGGACTGGATTAACAAAACGGAGTCTGTTCTCTTTACCCAGATGGTAGAAATGGCTATGTTGAGAAGACACCAAAATTAAGCTGCGAAATTCGAGCCAAAGTGTAAAACAGGCCGTCGTCATGATGGACAGGTCACTCACTCTGCACGCCAAGCACTGTGCTAAGCTCTTTCCGTAATCAAATCCTCACAACAGACCTACCGGGCGTCTGCTAGCTGCATTTTGCAGAGGAGAAAATAGAAGCCTGCTGGAGTCAAATGGTCCCTCTGGCTTGTTTATCGTAAGTGGAGGGAACTGGGATTTGGATCTGGGCAAGGCAGCACAGTCTAGAGCCCACGCTATTGCCTTCAGCACAGCTGTGCTGCTGCTGAGCGAAGTGAGACCCAAGCAGCCACCTTTTGTGTTGTGCCGTGGGGCTGTGGTAGGGAGAGTCATGTTAGGGTTTTGAGGGTGACCTTTGCTTTGGACACTCCTGGGTTTGAGTTCTGGGTCTGTACTCTAGGTGAGGTTTGTCACTGAAGGGGATATGATTGGACTCAAAGGACTGGGGCAGGATGGGTGAGAGGTGGTGCGTCTACCCCCTGCTGTGGGCGGGGCCTGGGGGCGCTTGGCCCTAGGTGAGGGTTGCCAACTTAGTGCACCCTTTGCAGCAGCCTCAGTGGAGGCGGGGTAAGAACACTGAGCTGCAGATGTCTGACCCCATAGTCGCGTCAGTTGCCCTTGGCGCGTCCTGTAGGTGCAAGCATGCTCTGCATTCTACTCTGCTATGCGCTTTGTGCTAGAACACAGCATTTGGTATCAGCTATTACCAGGAGCTTATTTTTTAAGCACAGCAGCTGTCTCCTTGGCCAGTGGTCAAGATGGTGTAGCTGTGAGTCTCTCTCCATCCTGAACAACTGGGTTGTGGCAGGAAGCTCTTGCTCATAAATAGACGTGATGGGGAGTTCAAAGGCAGTGAAGTCGTGGGTGGTGTTCTGGAAGCTTTGCAGTGGCGAGCCCAGATGGCGTCACAGCAAGTCACCTCTGCTTCTCGGGTGGTGCATGGCTCCACGTCCCAGCGCCTGGGCAGGGGCTATCTCCCCTCCCTGCAACCCACGTGCATGGGAAGTGGCCCTGGCCAGGTCCTCCCAGTCACATGGTCAGTGTGAAGCTGGCCTTTCCTGCCGCCATCTAGTCTTCTCCTTACTGACCGTCTCCTGAGTGCGTTTCTCCTACCCCACCCTGAACGGAGCCCTTAACTCAGATTCTGCTTCGGGAAGCCACCCGAAAACACAGACTTAGAACTCAAGTTCAATGCTGCACACAGGTTTAATACTTGAGGCAGGATGACTCAAATGCACAGCTTCTCTCACCCCCCACCCTCAGGGCCTCCTTCTGTCCAGCCCCATGACCCTGGCTGTGTCAAGGCCACAGCCCAAGGCAGGCTCCCTGGCGGGGCGGCCAGAGTGACACTTGTTGCCACCTGTCCCAGGGCCCGCCGCCCGCGCATGAGGGCGTCCCAAAGCATCCTAAGGCCGCACCGCTGGCGCTGAGCTCTCAGTGCTCCCACATGTCTCCTGTGGGTGCTGAGACTGCTGGGGCAGCGTGGCTGCAGGTCCAGAACCGTCTCTGGTCCAGACGGCCCGGTCCCAGCAGTGCCGCCACGGGCCAAGTGGCTTTGGACTCGTCCTGTCTCCCTGCGTCTCAGCGGCTGTCCAGGCAGCCACATCAGCCTCTGGCTTCTGAGCCGCTTTGAGGTTGTTAAGTGGGGTCACACCTCATCAGTTGGTCAGCCTCCATCAGGTGCTTGCAGACCGGGCGCTGCCCAGGACTGGGCTGGGCTGAACATGCAGACCAAGCCGGCCCGCGGCTTTGCCTCTGGGTGACGCTAAGCGATGCGTTGCAACTGTCAGCCTCCCCTGTAGCCGTCCCTCGCTGGGAAACAAACACCAACCAAAAGACCCTGCTCTACCCCATTTACCCCCACGTCAGTGCGTTTATTCAGTCCCTAAATATAGACAACAGGGTGTTAAAAGTATGTAAACGTTGACAACTGCCTGGTGACCTGGGCAGGGCTTTCCCTAAGGGCAGACGTGGCTGGGTGCCCATGAGGGAGAGGAGGGTAGGGAGAGCGGGGGCCTGGGCCGAGGGCTCTGAGAGAACAGGGCTGGCGTGGGGGTGCAGCGGCCGTGTCTGGGGTGTGGGCAGCTCTGACACACTGGCTCATGCTGGGAACGCGAGTCTGAGAGGCCCCGTCTTGCAGAAAGGGACAAAGAGGAAAGGCCACTGATCTCTCCAGGCCTTGCTGAATTTCTTTTTTTGCAGAGGATAGCGTTTCTGTGCCAGCATCGGGCCTTGTATGGGATCACTAGGTAGTTAAGGGGTAACCGCGGCTGAGGGAGAGATTTTTATGACAGGCTTCCTCATCGTCTCTCAGTGATTTCCAGGCAGGAATCCCACAGAGGATAGAAAGTTTATGTTTTTCTTTGACTGTCACACATCACAATAAAGATGATGTTCTGCTGATGTTTGAGATTCATGTTTTCTACAGGAAGACTTCAGCATTCTGTTCTCTGCGGCCATGGCCCGGGCTGGGAATGGTAACTCAGGGATGAGGAGGAGATGGCGTCTAGGGGTGTTTGCACAGAGGGGAAGCGGAGGTGAGCCCACGGCTCAGAGGTGAGCGAGTCGTCAGGACTGAACGTCTCTTTTCCTTGAGTCTTTGCTTTTACATGATTTTGGCACTATTTACCAGACCATTCTGCTTGGTGTTTTTTTTTCTCTTTTGAATCAAATTAGGAAAATGCTAGACTAATTTGGATCACACACACACCTAATTCTTTACTTTGTGAAGAAAATATTATTTTTGCCATCCATAGCCTGTCCTCAGTCATGGTTTTAATTTTGTGCCAGCTGAACTAGGCCATTGTGCCAGGTGTTTTAGACGGGTTGACCTTTGTTTTGGTATTTTATTTTATTGAGGTGACATTGACTTACGTCACTGCATGACCCAGAGGTGCAGGAATCGCCTCTTCATCACCACACCGCCTACCACAGAGCCCCACAACCCTCTATCACAGCCTGCAGCCCCTCTGCTCCCCACTCCCCGCTCCTCCTCCTGCTCTGGGAGCTGCAGTTCTACAGTCAGATTTTTAGGGCTTGTTTGGGTTTAGTTTGTAAGCCCCCTTAATTTGTTTCTCTATTTTCTGGACATAAGGGACACCATGCTGTTACAAATGGCAACGTTTCTTTTTTGTAGCTGAGTAGTATTCCACCGTGCACTGTGTGTGCTTAGAGCGCCCTCCTGGTCCCCTCCTCTGGGCTGGCCCTCAGCTGTCTCCGTGATGGGGCTGCTGTCCCCAGCGCTGCAGGGAGCGGGGCCTGTGTCCCTTTCGTTTACTGTTTTTGCATCCTCTGGGAACCCCTGGAGTGGAATTACCAGGCCATGTGATACATTTATTTTTACTATTTCAGAACCTCCTTACTGTTTGCAGAGGGCTGTACCCGTCTGCATCCCCACTGACAGTGGATGGGGTTCCCTTTCTTCGCATCCTGCCCACACTTGTTTCTGGGCTTTTTGAGACAGGCTGTTCTCACAGGTGTGAGGTGGTGTCTCATGGCTTTGATTTGCATTTCGCTGATGGTAAGTGATGATGAGAAATTTGTTATGTGCCTTTTTGCCGTGTGAATGTCTTCTTTGGAGAAGTGTCTACTTTGCTCTTCTGTCCATTTTTTGATTGGGTTAATTTCATGCTGTTAGGTTGTATGAGTTCTTTGTAAATCTTGAATGTTACTCCTTGCTGAAGGTTTGATGTGCAAATATTTTGTCCCATTCAGTGGGGAGTCTTTTCATTTTAGTGATAGGCTCAAGCGTTTTAGCTGCATAGAGTCCCACTTCTTTGTTTTAACCTTTGCTTCTCTTGCTTCTGGGATCAAGTTCCCCAGAGACAGTCCTGGAACCAAAGTGGTGGAGTGTTCTGCCAGTGCTGTCTTCTGTGTGTGGTGTGGTTTCAGGCCTCACATCCCAGTCTTTAATCCAATTTGGAGTTAATTTTTGTGTCTGGTGTGAGACAGAGGTTCCATTTCTGTTTCTTTTTGTGTGTGTGAGGCTGTCTAATTTCCCAGCACCATTGCTGAAGAGACTTTCCTTGCTTCATGGAGTCTTGGTTCTGGCATCACTGATTCGCGGTCCATAAGCGTGGGTTTATTTCTGGGTTCTTGATTCAGTGCCATTGGATGACATTAGCATTTAAAGAGTGGACTTTGAATACAGATGGTTTTCCATCTTATCAGTTATCCTGATCCAACCAGTTGAAGGCCTTAATGGGGGAAGATTGACCTCCCCAGAGGGAGCGTGGGCTTCCCTTGGATTGCCACTGGGTTTGAGCTGCAGTCAGGTCATTCCAGGTGTTCATCTTGCAGTCACCCTTAAGATTTTGTACTTGTCAATGCCAGCAGTCACCAAGTCAGTCTCTTACATTTCTCTCATATATGTGTACACATATGTATATATATAGTAGGTGTGCATGTATGTGTCTCCTATGTGCATTTTATTGTTCACGCTTTTCTCAAAAGGTCCCATGAGTGCACCTTATAAACACAAGTTATTCTGCAGACAACAGTTTGTACCTAGGCACTCCACCTTGGGCCGTTGGCTGCAAAGTGTTCTGACCAGACTGTGCTGGACACAGTTCATGTTTGTTTGGGAACCTGAATATGGAAAAAATATCACTGAGATTAAAACTAGAGATATATTATTTATCACAATTCTGCACTGCCCGTTCTCATTTTACCTTTGTGTGTGTGTTAATCTTTTTCTGCTTTCCATTTACTTTCTACACTTGGCATCTGATAACATAATAAAACATAGCCTTTAATGTTAATTTGTGTGTTTTGTGCTCTGATGAAGGACAGTCTAATACTCGTTCAGTCTAATAAGGATAAATGCCGGCAAGGAGTGCATCTCAACATTAAAATCCCATTCTCTTTTAGAATCTTCAACATGAGGGCAGCTACGTTATTACAAAGTAACAAAGATATTGTGGGAGAAAGCAATTTTGAGCTTGTCCCCAAAATGAATGTTTTTTCTTTGGGTGTGAGCCAAGGGGGCCGGATATAAACTGGTTCAGCTAAAGAACCTACTGAATTTCTGCTAATCTGGGGTCAGAGTTTAGTTTAAGGAGTTCAGACTGGATGAGAAGTAACACCATGACGTGGAGACCACCCTGGGGTCCCCGTTAGTTGCAGTGACCCGGTAATGAGGCCATCTCACGGGCCGTGTCACCTCTTCTAGGGAAAGTGATGTTCACGTGGCCTCAAGCCACCAAGTGGGTGCTGGGGAGCATAGCTGCAGCGGCGAGGAACCGCCTCAGCCTCGTGGTCTTTAGAACGTGCCTTGTGAGGGAGACAGTTGGCTCCGCTGCTCCCAGACTGTAAAGAACACGAGGAGGAAGGAGCTTCTCTAACACTTGCTCTCTGAGACTTGTATTTACAGACAAGTAACAGCTGACTCCAGGGCCGGCTGAAAAGTGAAGACAGAAGCGGCTGCCCGGTGGCGGCTCCTTGGAGAATCCACGTCCTGGGCCTGGCTCCTCTGTAGGCGTGGCCCCCTTGCATTGGTTTGGACAGCTTCATCACGCTCAGTCCCGGGCCACGGGGGGAGAACTCGCCGGCTTCCTCTGGTCCTTGGCCCTTGCTCCCCTTTGTCTCCAGAAGGCTGTGGGTTCAGAGAGGCCAGCACCGTGGTGCTGGCGTACAGGATGGAGGCCTGGCTCTCCTCACTCATGGACCTGCTAGTTACTCTCCTCCTGCTGGGCCCGATCTGCTCAGACGTCTGTGTCGGACGTTCAGCCACTGCGTGGAGATGTGGAGGGACCGCAGGGTCCAGCTGGCCCACCCAGCCTGGAACTGTGTCTCGGGCTCCGGCTGAGAGAGCCTCACTCCTTGCACCTACACGCAGGGGCCATGCCACATCTGCTCCAGAACACTGAGGCTCTTGTTCCTTCACCCCTTAGAGAAATGAAGAGGGTGAAGATGTCTCGGGGGTGAGACAGGAAGGGTCCTGGCATGGAGACGGAGGGCTCAGAATGAAACGTCATTCTGGGCTGAAATATTTATCAGATTAAATAGCCCTTTATTTGAGTAGTTCATGTGGAGAGATTCTTGTGTCTTTGATGGCAGCTGGACTTGGAAAACATCGACTCGTGCGCTCACAGCCGTTTCCTCTACAGTCAGTTCCCGTGTCAGCAGGCACATGCTTGGCTGGGCATGAGTCCCCGGCACTCTCAGACATGCTGCGCCCCGGCTCTGCGGGACACTAGCTGACGGCCACCATCTCGGCATCCGCACGGCGATGCCGCATGGTCCAAGGACAGTTTCCAGCCCAGAGCCATCGGTCACTTCTCAGAGGCGCCATGAAATTTTCCACAGTACTTAGAGTAACATTTAGTAAATCGCCGCTTCAGGGCACTATGTGATTTAATGGTTTAAAGAGTTAATGTACTTAAATCTCCTGACTTAACTAAAATGCTCAATTACACCACGCACACACATACACACACGCACACAGCGTTGCCATAACATCAGCCACTAAATTTTCCTGTAAGTGAGAACAAAAGTGCATTCTATTTTCAGTGCTAACGGGACTCCAGAGACCGTGTGCGCAGACTTGGTGTCTCTCCGTGGCTGGGTTTGCGTTTCCCTGATGACAAGTGATGATGAGCATTTCTTCGTGTGCCTCTTGGCCATCTGTGGTCTTCGGAGAAGTGTCTAGTTAGCTCTTCTGCCCACTTTTTGATTGGGTTCTTTATTTCTTGTTGAGTTGTGTGAGTTCTTTGCAGATCTTGGGTATCAGCCCCTGGTCAGATGGGTGATGTGGAAAAAGTGTTATCTCATTCAGCAGGGTGTCTTTTTGTTTTAAAGATGGTCTCTTTTGCTGTGCAGAGATTTTTAGTTTGATGGAGTCCACTTACGTGTTTTTGCTTTTGTTTCCTTGGCTTTGGAATCACATCCCCAGACACAGCTGGAGCCAAAGCCCTGGAGCTCTTGCCGATGTTCCTTTTGCGTGTTTTGTGGTTTCGGGCTTCACAGCCATGTCCGTAATTGTTTTGGGTTAGTCCTGTGTGGCGTGGCGTGGCCATTCTTTGGCATGTCCTCTGCTTCCTCTCAGCACCAGCGGGGTCTTTTTAATATGTGCGACTCTCACTGGTGTGAGGTGGGATCTCGTCTTGGCCTTGACCTGCATCTCCCTCATTGAAATTATTTTTTTCATGTAAAAACAGAGAAGCCAACAAAGTCCCAGGTTGTCTGTGGCTGCTCAGGCCTCAGCTCTTTTGAGAGAATAAAATGTCCCCAAATTATGTGTGAGGGCAGAAAAATGAGGAGCCCCGCGCCCAGGGCCCAGTCCAGCTGGTGCTGGGTGGGCGAGGACGCCGCCCTGATCTGGGTCTGCAGGTGAAAGGGTCTGGCCCTCCACGCGCAGGGTCTGGTCCTCGAGGGCAGAGGAGCCGCCGGTCCCCACAGGTGCCCGCGGAGGCCTGGACCTCGGGCTGAGCGCCAGTCCACCCGGCGTCCTCTCGCCTGCCTGCTGCCGCCTCTCCTTCACAGTTTGCCATTTTCTTTTGACCCTAACATCTAATGGGCCTTCATTTTCTAAATGCTTCGTTTTTCGTGTGTTCAAAACGCAACCTTTGAAACAAAGACAGCTGTGGGCTGGGTGAAATCCGTCCCCGACAGCAGCCTCAGTCGCTCGCGGTCACGACTGTGATGGGTTCACGTCACCTGTGATGCCGGCTGAGACCCAGAGCTGCGGTGCCCCCAGCCGCTCCTGTTCTCACCTGCACCTGCCCGTCTCTGGCCCAGATACACACGGACGCCACACGCGGCAGCTTCTAGGTCCCAGGGGTGGCCTCCTTCCTGCCCTGCACGTCCAACTCCTTTAAGAATGTCCCCTGCCTCCGCTGCTGTCCTTCTGCCCTGACCAGCCCCCTGAGATCACCCCACTGGGTTAATAACGCTCTTTTGTTTCTCAGCCCTAAGGGGTGCTTTTGTGGCCTCTGTTGTCTCGTCTCGCTAGAGCGACGGTTCCTTTCTGAAACGCAGACCTTTTAGGCAAAGAAGATGCTTTCTCCTCGCTCTGGGCCCAGATTCCCTCGCTGCCCGCCCTGGCAGGCGCCCCTCCGGCTGGTGGCCCACATTGCCCTGCTCCCTGCCACCTCTCAGCCTCTACAAGCCCAACCGGCTCTCACCAGGGCAGTTCCTCCTGCCCCCGGGACCGGCTCCTGGACGCTGTCTGGTTATTACGCTGGGACACAGGGGGCCGGAGGTGGAGGCCTGGGCACTCCGAAGCCCTGAGGGCACAGGAAGGGGGTGACCAGGGATGCCCCTGGAAGGACACTGGGCAAGCCGGGCCCTGGAGCCCCTCCTCCTGTGGGGCTGGGGTCCCTCTACGCAGGATGCTCTCCGCTGCCAGCGGCTGTGGGCAACGTCAGCATGGCCGTGTCCCCCGTCGGTGCCCGCTTCCGGGCTGGGCCCCCTTGAGGCTGCCGCAGGCTCACCTCAGGGCTGGACAGCCTGTCCTGCTCACTGCTGCAGCATGGCCGGCTCTGGTCTCTGGACTGTAACGGTGGCTGGAAGCCTCCTCTGCGCCTGTCAGCTTTGGGGGTCCAGTCTCAGCCTTTGTCTAAATTCAGGTCTGCCTTGCTTCAAGACTCCGCTTTCCCCGAACACGCTGTGCCTGACGGGAGCCCTGGAAGGTGCGAAAGGGACAGGCCGGCGCTGGTGGGTGGAGGGGGGGCAGGCTGCTCCCTGCAGTGTCCAGCATCTGGCCTTGCGGCTCTCAGTGGTCAGCAGTGGGGTGCCTGAGAAGAGGCGAACCTGCTCCTGTGAAACATGTGACCTGAATTCAAGCAAACGTGCACACAGCGTCCATGCAGGCGCGGACAGAGGCGTGGGCCGGGTGTGGCCAGCGGCTCTGGGGGGCGCATGGGGCAGGAGGACCATGTCTGCAGGCAGGAGGGCCGTCCTGGTGTGCTTCTTCCCAGGTTGCTGCGTCCTCCTTGAAGGCCTGATGCTGCACTGGGCGCCGAGGCTGTGCCCAGTCCGACACCGCGTGGAGGCGCAGCAGCTGCCCTGGGCTGGAGCGCCTGCACAGACGGCCGCAGGGCTGCGGCGATGGCCGGCCACGCAGGGGACGGGCCTGGCAAGTACGGCTGTCCCCGATGGGCAGGCCCGCCCGGCGCCATCACTCGGGCCGGGCGGCACCGGGCGGCATGGACCCGGCGCCACCCGGGGCAGGGGCTGGTGCCGAAGGCGTCTCTTGGGGTGTGGCGCCGGCTGTAGGGGACACCGGTCCGATTCGGGTGCTCCGCCCTGGACGCTGAGGGCCTGTCCTAGAAATGACGGCCGGAGCCACCCTAACAGGACTGTGGCCACGGCTGCCCGCTCAGGCTCAGGGCGGTCACTGCGCCCATCAGCCGCGGCGCGGGCGGCTCGTGGCCACCAGGTGGCGCCCCCGCCCGCGCGCTGCCCCTGCTGGGCGGCGGGGCCTGAGGTGGGTCCGGAGCAGCTGGGCTCTGTGGAGGCGCCGGTGAGGGCGAGGCCTGGAGGGGTCGGTGGCGCAGCCGCCTGCGCTCCCGGCGAAGGGCCAGGTCTGCAGCCGCAGGCGGTGCCGCTGCCGGTCGGACCGCCCTGGCCGCCCACACTCCTGCTGGCGCCGGGCCTGGCCGCCTCGGGCCGCGCTGCCGGGGCAGCTGCTCTGGGAGCGAGGCAGGACCTGCGGGGTTCGGTTGGCGCCGAACCTGTTGCCTCCCCTGCGCGGACGCGTGGTGAGGGCGACGCCATGCCTCTGGCGCCAGGACGAGCGCCGGGCGCGTGCCCCCACGGCCGGTCGGAGGCCGCGGCCTGGACTCTTTGCGCGGCCAGTCAGCGCGCTCGTCCTGCCGCGCCCGAGGCTGCGCCCGCGCCCAGGCCCGCGGTGTCCTGTGCCCGGCAGACGTGGGCAGGCAGTCGGGCGGAGGCGCCCCTCCTCGGCAGCCTTAATCGTAATTACTTGCGCTCCCAGGAGAGCCGGGACCGGCTGTTGTGAGCGCGGGCGGCGTGACTAGCGCGGGGAGCCGGGGGAGGTGCGAGGCTGTGCGCTCTGTCCCTTGAGAACATCCCGATTAGGACGCCTTCCTGGGGAGGGGCTCCTTGTGCGCTGCAGGGCGGCGTCGGCCTGGGCGGCCCTGGAGTCCCAGGCCCGTGAGGACGGCCGGAGGAGCAGCGCAGGCTCTGCGGACCGTCCACCTGGGCGCCGGCCAGTGCGCGCCCCCAGCCGGGCGGCCCCTGTCGCAGTCCAGGGGGCACTGGCCGCTGTGGCCCTCGCCAGGGCCCGGTCTTCGTGCGGGAGGCAAGGGAGGCGTTTTCAGTCCCGTCTGTCTTGTGGGAGCCCGGGCGTCGCCGGCGCCTGTGGAGGACACGGCCAGGGCAGATGCCCCCCTGACTCCTGGCCGCGCCGCCCCCGGAGCCCCCTGCCGAGCCCTGCGCCTGCTGGGAGCAAGGACCCTGGAGGGGCAGGGCCTGCGGCCTTGGGACCGGCGCCTCTGCTGGGAACGAGGGGGGCTCTGGGTCTGCTGTGAGGGTGGGTGTGCGCTGCCGTGGGGTCAGGCTGTGCCGCCTGTGACCACCTTCCACGGGGCCGCCCCGCTCAGGAGGGACCCTGCGTGGTGGTCGGCGCAGTGCGGGGCGGAGACCACCAGCAGCGTGCTCGGTGTCTGTTGCCTGTCGGTGGGCACTGGGCTGGTTCTGAGAGCAACCGTCGTCACCTGCTCTGCCCCCCCAGCACGCGCCGACGGCCTTGGAGACGCACAGGCACAGAGGAGGGCCTCGCGCCCTGTGGCATGAGCAAGGGGGCGACGTTACCGCAAGGCGGCTCTGTGAAAGCTGCAGGGCCTCTAGGCTGCGGGCTGAGCGGCTCTCGCAGCTGCAGAGGTGGCCGGCCCTGGCCAGTGTCCTGGCTTAAGGGTGGCCTTCACGGCTCAGCTAGAGCCCTGCACAGCCAGAGGGTGACACACTTGTGAGACCGAGGACATGAAGGATGAGGCGCAAGGGGCGGCCAGGGACTCCCCATGGCCCTCCCTCCCCGGCCCGGAGCGCCAGGGCCTGGAGCTCAGCTCTGGCTGCTGTCCAGGCGCTGGGCCTGGAGCTCAGCTCTGCCCGCTGTGCTGCGTCCTGGGTGCTCAGCCGGGTCGGCTGCGGGACCTGCTGGTGTCTCGTGAGTGTCTGTGGAGGGTGGAAGAGCTGGCGTCTCGTGCCCTGTGGCCAGCACCGCTCTGCTCACAGGCGGGGCGCGTGTTGGGAGAAAGGGCTTCTTCCTGCTGTTTTATTCTGAGACTCAGACAAGACCCGGTCTTGTTAGGCTGAAGTGCGCCTCTGCCTCAGGTGACCATGCTCAGAGACCAGAGCGCCCTTCCGGTGGGTCCCTGCAGCACTACTTTCGTGCACAGAGAGAACAAACCCGCCCTGAGTGTCCGTGGTGAGGTCCCCTTGGGCTCCCTCTCCAAGGCGGTTTGGGCGCCAGGAGAGCGCGGGCACAGGTCCCTGGTCCCCGCCCAGGACCGACACCTGCCGCGCGCCCAAGGCTGTTCTGTCACCAGAGCAGTCACCTTGGGCCGCCCGCCAGGCGTCTGTTCTGACTTGGACTTGACGAGAGGAAACGAAGCATCGGTGAGCCCGTGAGCCCGTGCCGTCTGTCGCAGGAGGCGGCTGATGGACGGGCGGCATCTTGTGGTGACCTCTGAGGGCTGGACTCACCTTCTCATCCCAGACCCTGCTGAGACCTGGGCTTTGGGAAAGTCGCTGGCCCTGGGAAGCGGTTGTCCTTGTCCGCGGGAGCAGGTGGATCCATCCCTGCTGGGCCCCTCCAGTCCAGGGGCGCAGTGACCACCTCGCGCAGGGGGGCTGAGGGTGCTGGTGTGTGTGGACACTCAGCAGGGAGCCAGGGCCCGAGATGAGGCGCCTCACTCGATCCGGTGGTCTCCCCTTGCACGTGGCCCCTCAGCTTCCGGGGGCCTGGCCTCTGGCTTCGGCTTGCCTGGGGTGGCAGGTGCAGGTGAAGGGAGCACTGTGCCTGGGATGACTCCCAGGGCCGGGAGCCCCCTGGGCCCCTCACACAGGCTCGGGAAGCAGAGCCCAAGCTCTGGCGCTTGGTCTTTGTGGCTGAGCCGTCGCTCCCTCTGACCACCTAACTGTGGTGGCCGCAGGGCCAAGGCTCTTACATTTAGTAGACTCTTGAGTTACTTTAGAGAGGAAGCGTCTTTTACACTTGCTCTGTGCTGGAGCGTGGACGCTGCGGTGGGTGCCCCTGAGCTCCGAGTAGCAATCCCCGAAGGCTCCCCAAAGGTTGTGGGGTGTTTCCCACATATAAGAGAATGATCATGATGATTCCAGCTCCAAGATTAATGTAACAGAAATGGAAACACAAGCGATGTGGCTGTTCGTTACTTTCCCTCTTGGGGAGCATCAGCAAAAAAAATGTCTTTAAAGCTGCACTTAACCCTGGCAAAGATAACTGCTCCAGGCGTATAGATTTTTGTCACTGTTTTGGTTGTCAGCACGAGGCACTCACTGCTCAGGGCCTTAAACTATGAACTTTGTGAACGAGGAATTGTGAGGAGCTTTGGCTTCGTTTACAAAGCAACATTTGACTGGGATCGTTGCCCAGGTCTGCTGCGGAGGGACGGGCACGCGCCCTAAACCGAGGGGTCTTCTCCCGTGCACGCGCTCGTTTCAGTGTCTGAATTGTGCTGCGAGGGGCTGGAGTCCCCAGCTTTCCGGGTCCCCCCACCCTGGGTGAGCTGCCGTGGGCCCACGGCATGGCTGCGCGACACAGAGCTCCGGGCCCAGGAGCACGTCCTGCTCTCAGCCCCGCTTCTGTCTCGCTGGCTCCGTTCACTCGGCGCCGTGGGGTGCAGGCTGCTTGTGCGTCCCTCGTGAGCGTGCCGAGGGCGTGAGCGCTGGCGGAGGGCATGAGCGTGCCAGAGGGCGTGAGGGTGCCGGAGGGTGTGAGTGTGCTAGAGGCGTGAGCGCTGGCTGAGGGTGTGAGGGTGCCGGAGGGCGTGAGTGTGCCAGAGGCGTGAGCGTGCTGAGGGTGTGAGCATGCCGAGGGTGCGAGCGTGCCAGAGGGTATGGCAGCTGCTGGCCGAGGTCGCCGGTGATCTGCCTGGCAGGCTCTTGTGACGCTCAGCGTCCTCGGTGTGTCCCCCACGTCCCGTGCCTGCCCGTGGGCCTGTCGCAGAGTCCTCAGTCCATCGCCCCTGTGGCCCGGCCAGGCCTCTGCACCGGAGCTGGGCCCAGGTCGCTGTCAGTCCCGGGTCAAGCCTAGGGTCCCGTCTGTCCGTGCCCTCTGCCCAGTGTCGCCTTCCGGGCCGCACAGGTGTGTGCGACACGTGCCGTGACCTCGGGGCCTGGGTCAGTGCCGGTGGCCAGCTTGGTCCTCAGCTGTTCCGTTTGCAAGGGCCTGGGCTGTGGTCCAGTCGCCCCCAACGGTGCCTGCTTTTGCAGCTGTCTCATCATCACGTTGTCTTTGTCGCTCCTCATCCAGAGCCGTTTCCTGTTTTGGGTTCTGCGAATGTGTCAGCCGCTGTTCATTCATGGAGTCTCCAGGCTGCTGACACGAGATGCTCCGCGTGCTGGGCGCGGCTGTGAGGACAGGGGACTGAAGTCAGGCCTGGGCGGGCTCCTGTAGGAGGAGAAGCTGCTGGAACGTGGTGGCCTCTTAGTGACCTCCAAGCTCAGTGCTTGGAGACTGGAAAGAACAAGGAAATCAGGACTGAAACATCCATATCGTTTCGGAAATGCCAAGGGATAATGCAGGTATTATATGGGTTTTTATTTTAGAGCTTCTACATTAGAATATTGATTTGAAATTTCATATAAAATTCCACCACCTCTTAATTGGTGAAATCTGTTGAAGGATGAAGCTGCAGAAATGGGCTGTGCCATGGTAACTTCCTGTTGGTGAGGAGGCGTCAGCTTCGCAGCGGGGCCGGGCCTTGTGCTCTCGGACATGGAACCAGCAGAGTGGGCTGGCTCTTCGTGGTCAGCCTTTGAATATTCGCACTAAATTAGAAATTGCCCTTCTGGAAATCCATCCTAAAGGAATAGTGAGAGGACAGTCCAAAAATCAAGTATCTCCGCATTCTTTGTGATAGTGAAAAATGAGCTTTTCTGTTCATTAATATGGGACCAGTGAAACAAAACTCTTCAGATCTATGTGAAAGAGAAATAAACACACATCCAGAGCTGTGCGCACGGTTGTTTTTAATTAAACTGAACATAAAAGATGGAAAGGCATTATGAATGGCAGAAATAATCGTTACCCGTAGGAGGAAGGGGGTAACAAAGAGGAAACAGCTTGTTGGTTTGGGTTAGTTTAGTTTTGAATCTGGAAGTAGGCAGAGTTTTATATAATTGTATAGTGTGGAAAAAACAATCTTTAAACTCCAAAGAAAAATGAAGCCAAGTCAGTGCTTTGTGTGTGTGTATGTGTGAAGGTGGTGCTTAAAGGAGTCAAAAATTATTTCAAGAAACTTTGAATTTTAATAATTTGTACAAGCTTTGCGGAATGTAGTTCAATGCCAAACAAATCTTGAAATTGCATCTGTTGCAATATTTTTGTAATATTAATAGTTACTTTTGAATTATCTACTTTTTGAGATTAAAGCAAATACATAGTTTTTTGCTTTATTAGAAAGCATGATTTTGACTTCTAAAAGGAAATACAGGGTCTCCCGGGTGACCCAGGGCTTCAGTCTCAGCACTATCCAGCTATAGCCAGCCACTGCGGTCTGAGTTCAATTCCTGGCCAGGGAGGGCCCCACAGGGCGCAGCAGCCCTCTCCCGCCTCCCCGCTGCTCCCCCAGCAGTGTGTTTCAGTGGATCTGCCTGTTCTGCTCCCCGCTCTGTCTCTGGGGAATCCTCTCACCCTCCGCACCTCTGGTCTGCAGCCAGCTCTTCTATGAAAAAAATAAATCTTTATATGTAAAAAGGAAGTATGTGCAAATATACAGTCTAAGAGGTTTTTAAAAGCCTGGTCTTTCAACACTTGTGTTGAGATGATCGGGGTGAACTTAGCGTGCTGGTCTTGGTGCGCATGTTGTAGGTGAGTCCGTGTGTCGGAAAGGGTGACTGCAGTGCTGGTGAAGAGCCGGCCAGAGCCGGGCCTCTGGACACCCTTCCTGGTGAGGGGTCCAGACGACGGGAGACAGGCTGAGTCAGGTTTGGGGCAGAAAAGGTCTCCGATGGGCCGGACTCGTTCCTTCAGCCCCACGCAGGGAGCACAGAAGGCGATGGTGTGCGAGCTCAGCAGGGCCGAGTGCCTCCCCGAATGGAGGATCGTGAACGTCCGGGAGAAAGGGAAGCAGTGGAGGAGGAGGAGCTGCTCAGCTGCGACGCCGGGTGTGTGCGACGGAGTCAGGCACCCCGGGGAAGAGGAGCACGTGGCCTGGGCGCGTCAGAGTCCTCTGCAGAGCGGCCTTCCTGAGGAGACCAGGTTATTGCACTTTGTAGCCAGTAATAGAGAAAAAGTTAAAACTGAGACAACCAAGTCCATGTCTTGAAAAGTTGGCTGGAAGCCTTACAATAGAAGAGGAGCTGTCAGCAGCTTTCAGACTTCTCAACGCGCGCGCACACGCACGCACAGAGCGAGGCGCCCTGCGCCGACATGGCGGGGTTGCCGCGTGGCCTGCACCTGCACATGCTCTGCGCCAGAGTCTCGAGCCCGAGTCCGGCTGTGCCACCAGCTTGCAGGACATGAGAGTGGAGCTGATGGCCGAAAAATAAGGGAGAAGGGACCAGCAGTAGGTCCAGAGGCGCCGGCAGACGTCCCATGTGAACGACAGAGCTGGGCCGGCCTCCTGCGCTCCGCTTTACAGCCACGGCTCAGGGTGTGCTCTGCGAGAGCTGGTAGGACAGCCGGCTAGTGGCGTGCAGAGTAGCCCCGTGCAGGGAGTGTGTGATGGTGCTAGACGCTGGCCACGGAACAGCCGTCTCGGGTAGAGGCGCAAACGGAACTGTCTGCAGGTGACATGATCTGGTGTCGTGGACCCGATCCAGAACACCCAGGAGAGGAGCGTGGCCGGGAGATGAGCCCGAGGGTCCTTGTGGGTGCTGTGTAGCAAGCAGGGCGCAGCATAGGGGGTGTTCTCATGCCATGTTCTCTCTGCGTTTGGAGTTTTCCATGATAAAGAGTGACAAGTAGTTTTAAGACGGCATTAACAGCAGTTGTTTTAGCATCATAGGACCCATGGATACTTTTACTCTAAGTTTTTCAGTCTAACTTTTAAGACCATAAAAAAGGCATCTAAATTTTCAGTACCCCTGACCAGATCTGGCTGACGTGTCCAGGACAAGGGCTAGTTTCCAGGGCCACCGCCCTGGCCTCATAGTGGGCCCGTGCAGCAGGGACTCAGCCTCCGGGTGCTGAAGGAAGGGGGGCTTCTCTGGTCTTTCCTGGGGGGCCTGGTGACGCCCCTGGAGGCATGTCTCATGGAACAGGCACCCTGATGACGGAATTCCCTGGGTTTCTGGCTCAGAGGTGTCCACACAGCCTCCAGCAATCGTGCAGTCCCCCAGCCAGCACCGGGGAGTCAGATCTCACCCTGCCTCATGCCCCGCTGGGCAGGGTCTGACTCGGGCCACCACCTCTGCGCCCAGGTTGCTGATTCTCCAGCTTGTGGAGATCGCATCTTGTAAAGGTTGAGTGGCTGCTTCACTGCTCCCTGCAGGCAGGACCAGGAGGGGCCGTGGGACAGGCCAGGACACCAGGGTGGCCAGCTGAGTTTTCCTCACAGGGTTTTGAGCTGGTTCATTCTTGCAGCAAAGGGACTTCTGTTCTGGACTGTAGCCCTGACCCCAGCGGGCAGCCGCGACTCTGACCTCGATTGGCATGGTCAGATGGACACAGCCGAGTGGCCTCAGGAAGGTGGATCAGAGACGGTGTCCTGTCCCCGCAGACCTGGGGCGCCTCGGCCTCCAGGTGCCAGGAGAGGCAGGGCACAGCTTCTGCAGCGCGTCACCTGCTAGCCCGTGGTCCCGTGCTGGGCTCGGCCGCCTCTTGCTGCGTCTGGGCCCGTCTCCCTGAGGCCCTGCACCGCTCCACCCCGGCCGCACTCAGTGCCCCTCACCTGCGGCCGTCGCCTTCCCGCCGCTCCTTCGCTCCATGTGCAGTGTCAAGCCCGTTACGTCAGCTGGAGCGAATCTTGAAGGGGCTCTGAGCGCACACCGCCTGTTAGCAATGGAAAGCCTACCAGGGCAGGAGACTGCAGACATGTCAGATTTCTCCTTAGAAGAGATCATTTAAAACTATGGTATTTCATGGAGTTCTGTAGTGTTATCTGTTGATTTATGCTTAATTAAATGCAGATTATAAAACAAACATCTGCTAGGCTCATTCCCACCGATCAGTTGGGTAAATAAAGGTAACGAAGTCGGCATGTTTGTTAGTGGCCTAACGGTATTTGTTTATTACCAACAACTCTAAAATTGGGCTTTATTGTCATTTTATATGCCTTGTCATTTGTATATTAACAGCAAAAGTTTCAAAAATAATGATCAGTTTGCCTTTTATTCGACAGAAAAGTAATATATGAAATCCTGCTTTGCTGGATACTTGGCTGTGATTTCTAAGTGCCTTATCTTCCAGCCATCTTCCCAAATACCCATAATAATTTATGCAATCATGTCATTACAGTAAGTCGGTCTGTTCTAGAACAAGCTGCTCCAAATAGTGATACTTCAGTGTATGAGGAAAATTGCCTCTCCAATTTTGCTGGGCTCTTACTGGAAAACCAGACTTGAACTCAGCGGACGCGTGTGGCTGTCCTTGCTCTGACCATCTGGGGCTTCAGTCACTCTGACCTGAGTGCACACGCGGCCAGCACGCCTGCACACGTGTCGCCGCGCCTGCACTCGTACACATGTGCGCACACAGCACTTTAAGGAAGAGTTGGTACACAGAAGAGTGAGCGGCCTTGGGTCACTGGCCGGTGAAGGCTGCAGACTTTGGAGCCAGTGCTGAAAGCAGATCCTGTCCAAACCACGCCCTGGCTCAGCACCCGGAACACGCTTGCTCCTGATGCTCGGTTTCTCAGTGTGGATGGCTGGTTGATGGCACCGATGCCTTAAGGGACACGAGTTTAATGTTGGTGCAGCGCTTAGAATTCGACCTGCCGCTATCACATTAACGTCACCTACCTAGTTACTAGTTCAGAAGAGGACTGTGGCCATGTGCGGAGGCCTCCATCTGTCTGGAGCATGAGGAACATCCACCCACTGGGGTTCACATCTCCCGACGCACCGGTTTTGTTGTCGTTCTCTCTCAAAAACTTCATCACAAAGCACGGCCGTGTTAACATGCCCAGGTGGCTGGTCAGAGTGAGGCGCACACGTTAGTGGGGCCCCTGCCGCCCATGACCAGGCCGTGTCCCTTGCTGGGCGGAACGGAGCTGGCTGGGTCTCAGCAAGCTGGCGTCAAAGGTGAGTGTGTGGAGCATAAGGATTTACAGGGCTGAAGTGATGCCTGGCAGGCTGGCCTGGAGATCAGGGTCTGGCCAGACGCGCCCCAGCCCTGGCCGAGTCCATCCTCAGCCTGAGCCCGCCTGCCCGGACCTGCAGCCTGAGGCACTCAGAGGAGCTTTGCCCGTGCTGCGGATGTGGACAGAGATGGGTGGTGTCTGTGTGGGAGTGACCGGTTCCCGCCAGCCCCCCTTGGCCCACCTCCAGCACCTCACTTGGGGCCAGACTTGGGGGTGGCCCAGGGAGATGGTCCAGTGCGGCGCCAGCCCAGCCGACCTGCGGAGGCTCTGGGGGCCTGGGGGCGCTGCTCTGAGAAGGGGAGCGGTTGGCCGACCTCGCGTTCTCAGGAACCGTCGTTCAGGCCACGTGGGTCACCCCCGGCAGCACCTGACTTCACCCTGAGCATCTGCAAGGGGGCGGTCGAGCCGCGCCCAGCGGGTAATTCGTTTAAAGTTAGAGACCCAGAGAGAGTGGAATTTCAGCCAGGTGTTCACCTCCCAAGTCATTTTTAAAAATAGACGTTGCTGATCGTTCCCCTGAAACAGCCTTCCTTGCCCTCTTTGCCATTTAAAATCTTAAATGACTCAATTACGCATCATTACTATTTGCGCATCACAATTTAGGCTGTTGAGAATTTTCCTCTTGAAATTAGAACAGTTTTCAGGCAGCGCACTGAACGTCCCCAGAGTCAGGGGCTGAAACGCTGATGGGCCTGTCCACGGGAGCAAAGGGGCGTGGGGGCGGGCTTGGGCTCGGCCCCCCGTGCTCCCTGCGTTTTCGGGGCTCAAGTAAGTCGAATGCCAGTCACGTGCTCAGTTCTGTGCAAAATAGGGACTTGGGCTTTCGGCCAAAGACAGAGCCAGAGTAGCTGGTTCCCCACACAGAGCTGGGCAGGGGCGGGTGGCGCCTTCCAGAGCCCGAGGAGTGTCACGCAGGACAGTGGGGGCTCTTGAGGTCGGGTGTGCCCCGGGCGTCCGGGAGAAAGGCCCTGGGCGCTTCAGAGCCCACGCCACAGGAGCCTCAAGCTCTGCAAAGGCCGGAGTCCGCTTGTGGGGCTGAAACACGGCTTTTGCTCCTGGCGTTGCTGCCGTGGGAGTGCCCTCGTGTCATGTGTCTTGCTGGTGTCCTGACACGGTCAGTCTCACTGGCCATCCGGCCTGTCTCTGACTAATAGGATAAAACAAGCAGGTTTTAGAGAAAGCGCTTATAAAAATTGGAAGGGCTTATCCATAAGATTAGAAAAAATTTAGAGTGGTGTTAGACTATTATACTTAATCTTTTTCCACCAAAGGAAAGCCCCCACGAGGGCAAGGGTGCGGCCGGCGTGGGCCAGCGTGCCAGGACGAGCTAACGTCCGGTGCTCGGATGGTCTCATGGAAGCCCATCCTGTCCACTTGCCAGTAGACGTGATCTGTAAATGAAAAAAGTCATAAACAGTGAAAACAAGTTCCATTCTCTTGGGGCATTTGCAATAGTGATGATTTGAAGGTCAAAACCACACATTTCCCCTTCTTCATTATTCTGCAGGGAATGTGCAGTGACACGATCTGGAAACTTTATGAGATGTAGGCTGCTATGACAATCTCCAGGATAGTAGGCCATTCAGTCTGTTAATTTTTGAAGACACAGCTACCTCCAAAGTGTTTTTCCTTTTGTTATGTCTGATCACTTCCTTTTATACATCATGGAGATTAAGGACTTTGCAATTCCAAAATTATGCAAGAACTGCTAAAATTTCTTACACCGGAACATGAAATTTGTATTGGGAAAATACCTATTACTTCCTATAAAATATGTATGAGGCTTTGTAGCCAACTTAGTAAAATGGAATTTTCCCTTGCAGCAATGGAACGGTTACTCTGCTTGGGGGATTCTGTTGACGGAGAGCTTCTTGTTCTGTGCTCGGTGTTCCGCTCCAGGAGTGAGGCTGTCACACGTCGGGACGTGCTGTCTTTGGGGATTATTTCTGTGTCATTTTATTATTTAGACACTTACGTGCCGCTCTTTGCAATCAGTCTTGTTTTGTCTGATACAATGCACGCTTGTCTAGATCGAGACGGGGATGTATAGGAGCAGTTAATTGTGCTATTGTTGGCTTCCACAGCTAATTAGAAAGACGTCTTTATATTGGCTGTGCTATCAGCATCAACCACAAAAAATTCTTCATAATATTTCGCAGAGTTTTATTTTTATGACAAATGACAAAATGTCAGTTATCAGAGGTTCACTTTTAAAATTTTCCCCCGGAGCGCTGTGCAGAAACAGGAGAAGGGGGTGCCCAGACCCCCTTTACCCTGACTTCACCGTGTGCTCCGCCCAGGGCTGTTGCCGCTGAGCTTGAACCAAGATGCACGGAGAGTGGTGCTTTGTCACCTCCCGCCAGTGAGCAGCCGCCGGGGGTCCCTCTGGGGTCCCCCCAGTCGTTCGCTGTGAGCCTCCAGCGTCTCTGCTGGTCTCTGACTGGGGTCCCACTCACACCTGGGGTCCTCCAGAGAGGGTGCGGTCACGGTGCAGCCCCCTCACCTGTGTCCCAACAGCTCGCTCCGCCGGCCACTCTCGGCACAAGCCAGGCCTCGGCCTTGCTGCTTCTCCTGTGCTGTCTCAGGCGGCTCACACCCGCCTCCCAGGATGCGCCATCTGCGCTCTCGTTCACTGCGACTGGCTGTTTTTGGAGGTTCCGCGGCAGTCGGGGCTCCCCTGGGAACCTCATAGAGCCTTGATCTCATTCCTGAAGATGCCCCTCCTGGCCTAGTCACCCACAAAGGCCAGCTCTAGCTCCGTCCTTTTGGGGTGTTTGGATTACAGCGGATGTCTGGGGGGTGTGAACCTTCAGGCCACCCGGTGACGAAGGGGTGCTTGCGTGGGGCTTCGGCGGCTGAGCTCTGAGCCACAGGGCCACGTGTCCTGGCATCGGCCAGTGCGGGGTGGGACGGGACGCAGAGCGGCGACCCTACCCTCAGCAGCTGGTCACCGCCGCGCTGCCCCAGCCTGCTTGGGACGCGCTGGAGCTGTGCGTGGTCACTAGGCAGTCTGTGCACTGCCTCCACTCCGTTGCAGTCAGCTGTGATGCACATTCAAGTCTTTAGATGCTGCCCTGTGCTGAAGTCAAAATTCTTAGAACTAAATACTTTTTTAAAAGGTTGACGGGGATGTGACCGGGTCTGCACCGTGTGGACTTGATGCTCTCGTGATGCCGCTGAGAGGTCGGAAGTCCATGTCACGTCCGTTGTTCCTTCTGTGTCTGGGGCTAGGGAGGCCGGCCCGGGGCTCGCAGGCTGCAACGTGGTACTGTCTGGGACCCATGCTCTCTGCAGAGCCCTTCCTGACGCTTCACCCTATTGTCCCTCCTGTGCGTGGACGGCTGCCCTCCCAAGGCTTTGGCTTGGAGAATGTCCAGGGACTTACTGAGGGGCATGTGCAGAATGCATGTATGTGGGGCACACTCTGGCTTCTTTCCTACTTAGGGGTGTGCGTACAGCTTTAAGATAAAACAGGATGGGCTCCCTGGTGGCACGGGGGTTAAGTCCCAACACTATGAAGCATCTGCAATCCCTGCAGCACGAGTTCGATACCCAGCCAGGGAGGGGACCCACAAGGCGCAGCAGACCTCTCCTGCCTCCTGCTGCCCCCTCAGCAGTGTGTCTCAGTGGATTCCCCCTGCTCTGCTCCCCACTCTGTCTGTGGGGAGTCCTCTAACCCCCACACCTCTTGCCTGTACCCTGGTTCTTTTATGCATAACTAAATAAATTTTAAAAAAATATATAGAAAAAACCAACAGGATGCTGACACCCTCCCAGACGTGGCCCGCAGCCTCGCCACGCGTCCACCTCGGGCTCTGTGTGGTAGTGCTTCCAGAAGGGTGCGAGAGTCGCGGTCTCCCGGGGCAGGTGTCATGGGTTAGGGCCCCGCCCGAGTGCTCCTGGCCAAGGCCCTCCCCACACGCGGCTGTCTCCGCAAACGTACGACTCGGCCTGTGTACTCGTCAACACTGAAGGAGCTGGAAGGTTAAGGACAGTGTGATGGCACACGTCAGCCGAGCATGGCTCAGTAACTCGGAGATTCAGTAGTGACACAGATAAAAAGGAAATTGCAAACGATAAGGAAGAATTATCCTTCGCTGCGACTACCCATAATTCTTTCAAAACCCGGGTTTCAGCTTATTTGCAAAAGGTATTTAATGAAGGTGAAACAAATGTGCAAAATGAAGCCACCGCTTAATTAATGGAGGTTCATATGGTTCTCGGTGGTTCAGTAAAGTGGGCAGTGACTATAAAAACATAAGCATGCCATTATGAATCTACTTTATTTGTATCTAGTTGCCAGAAAATATTCGCATTTCTTAATCACAGTCCATAATATCTCTAGTTGGACAGCTAACGAGATGGTTAACAACCCTGAGGGTTTCAGAGGTCAGATGCACATACTCCTTCTGCTTTGGTCTTCTTATATATCATTCCCTGCCTCCGAGGCCCTTTATTACAGCTCCATCTCTGCCCACTGGTCACTGCCTCCCACTAATTTCAGGCGTGTGTTGATGGGATGAGGAACCAGAGGTGCAGTGAGTTTAGAAGCAAACGCACTTGGGGCCTCCCTGGTGGCGCAGTGGGTTAAGCAATGCACTATGAAGCAAACAGCAGCCACCGCACGAGTTCGATTCCTGCTGCCGGCCAGGGAGGGGACCC
>JAGFMF010011663.1:458011-515178 GCA_019455555.1 Galemys pyrenaicus
CCTGCTCTCTGTGGTGAATCCTCTCACCCCCCACACCTCTGGCCTGTACCCCAGCTCTTGTATGCATAAATAAATAAATCTTTAAAAAAAAAAAAAAAGGAGCAAACGCACTTGGTAATGCTTTCAGCGCCAAGTGTCAAGTGCAAGCTTGGTCTGCTGAAATCATAATCGGTTGTGTGGAATTTGGAGGGCTGTGACCGCCAGTGCAGTGAACAAGCTCTCCACTTGTTCTCGGACCTTCTATGTCCAGATGACATTTTCCTCAGTTCATAACACGGGCTTCAGCCAGGGCAGGCTTCCTTCTTGCTACTCAGAGCTGTGTGTTCTGATAGGTGATAAAAATAACACCAACAGACTGGGGAAGACTTGCATGATTGTATTAACTGATGCACGAAATTGCACTTGGCAAAATCCAGTCTACCCAGGATAGAAACATCCAGCAAACTAGCAAGAGAGGCGAACTTCCACAACTTAATATTAAAAAATCAGAACACTCCCGAAACTGACACTGTCCTCCGGGGTGAGAGGGAGCACGTCCAGCCAGGCCTGGGCGAGAGCAGGCCGTCCCGTGCAGCACTTGGCCCGCACGGGGCGGGAGTTCTGACCTCTGCGGGGAGGCGGGGCGAGATGGGGCGCAGGCTCAGGTCAGGGGCTGCCTTTCCCGACGGACGGCGGCATGGTCCTCGCTGAGGGGCCTGATCGGACGATGTAAAATAAGCTCCCAAACTGCCACGAGAACCCGTGAGATGAACACGAAATGCTGGTGACTTCTAAACACCGTGGGTCTGGAGAGACAAGACGGGAAAACAACCAGTCGAGAGACACGAGACCAAGAAGAAAGGCGTCCTTTGGTGTGACTGCAGCAAATCATACAAACGGTGAGCGATGATGAAGGAAATCACAGGTGTAATAGTCACAGGGAGTGAGCGGAGCAGACGACTCGGCAGAAGCAGTTTGCCCTGTCAGTTTGCCCATCGAGTAACTCCTGAACTTTATATGGAAAGGCGCAGGTTGAAGTATTTAGAGCATCTTTTAAAGGACAGGTGGGAAGGAGCGCCCTCTCCTCGTGGCCTGGGCCGCTGCAGTATCTCCGCCAGGGCGGGGAAGGCAGAGCACGGGCACACGGACCTGCGGACCCGCTCACTCGGTGGGGCCCTGCAAGGGTGAGCTGTCCGTGGGGGAGCAGCCTCCTCCCAGAAACCCTGAAAATTGAAGTCAGCCTAAACCTCACACCCACTGCAGACACTAACGCACAACAAACATTACCTTAAAGGCAAAAAGTAAAATTATAAAGCTTAGAAAAAGACACGTACAAAAATGTTTGGGACGTAAAGACAGGCAGAATGCTCTTGACTGACACGAAAACATTGTTAATAAAGGGTCGATAAATTGGACCACATCACAATTTAAAGCATAAGCTTTGCAAAGACCCTTTTGAAGAATGAGAAGAGGATACAGACTCAGAGGAAAGCTGCAGGCCACGTTTCCAAAGGAAGGCTAGCGTCTGAAACATACAAGGAGTTTCACAACTTCAACAGTGGACACAGCAGCCCAGTTAGAAGTTGGGCAGAAGGGACGCTTCACGAAAGAGGATGCACAGATGGTGACCGAGTGCGGGGAAGATGTCGGAGTCCGCTAGCCGCTAGATACAGGCAGAGCACAGCGGGAGCTGGCCCCAGCACCGGACAGCTGACAGAGACACAGCAACGACGAGGCATGGAGGACGCGGCTGGACCACTTGTACGCTGGACGCTCCGTGTCCACACAGCGTGGAGAAGACACTGTGCTTTGTCCAGAAGCCGCGCAGGCAGCCGTGCTGGTCTGGCCATGCTCTCTGATGTCCTGCAGCAGAGCCTCGTGGCGGCACACACATCTGCACAGATGCGTTATTGGCCACATCAGTGACCGGCCCTCACTAGCGCCCCGTCCACTGGCGAGCAGAGGGGCTCAGACATTTCATTGTCAGCCCAGAGGACAGGTCGCCCACCTGTACCTTCTCTGGCTCCACAGTGGTTATATTGATGGGGGAAAAGCCCACCCAAAGGGCACGCTAAGTAGACCCGCTCAGGCTGCAACACGAGAAGACGACATTCAGGCCCAGAGCAGGTTGGCGGCACAGGTGCTGGGGAGAGCAGCAGGCAGGCTGGGGGCGGCTGTGTTAGGGACCTGTGGGGGAGCTGCTCTGGATGCACAGACCCTCGCGGGGGACACTTGGTGGAACCAGAAACACACAGATGAGGATGAAACCGGGACATCTGACTTGGGTTGGGAGACCGTGGGGTCCTCCTGGAGTCACTGGTTCCGTGAAGAATCGGGGAGGGGCCCCTGGATTGGGGGTGACTCACAGCAGCATGTGTCCTTCCTCAGAGCAAGCCACAGTCAAATCTCACCAAGTCCCTGCTATGGGTATTCTTTACTGTGAAGGGAACCTGACTTTCCACCTTGGAAAATTGGCGAAGAATTGCTGTGTTTATTCAGCGTGAGCGCCCAGTCTCACGCCCCAAGTACACAAAACGCGGCTGCCCCATGCCGCAGGCCACTGCACAGTCAGCTGGCCGGTTGGCCAGCTGTGGGACCATTGTCACCCCCGGGACCCCTTTGCTGGGGCCACTGGGGTGTGGGCACGAAGAGGCCGTGTGCGTGGATGCTCATTCTCACTGTGGTTTGTGTGGACTGTTCTCTTCACGAGGCCCGGGCAGGTCGGGGACGCTGCCCAGTGGGGCCAGTGCTGAGCATGTGTGCTCGTGGCCCCAGCGGCCCCCCGTCCTCGCGCTGGGTGGAAGGGTCTTCTGTGTTTCTAGAGCAAGCGTGTGACGCCCGTAGGAAGGGGCACTCAGGATAGTCACTGCATCGTGCTTCTCTTGTTTAAACCACGTGGGCGGCAGTTTTACTGGTTTCCTAAGAACAGGCTCACGACAAGAAATCCCCATGAGTGGGAGTCCCCGCTCACCCGTGGGCCCTGACTGTGCAGCAGGGAGGCTCCAGCGGGCCAGCGCCTCCATCACAGCCCAGCCCCACTCACAGACGGTCACCTTGAGGGTCGGTCGGCCGGCATGAGGGCTGCTGAGAAGGCCCAGCGAGAACCCCACCTGCAGGCGAAGGCAGGTCCCGCCGGCTTTTGGCATTTCTCGCCATGCAGGGCAGTGCTCGCGGACAGTCCCTCCTTTAACTTGCTGCTTCAACTATGTGCTCGCCAGCATGGCTCACTCATCCTTGCAGCGGCCAGAGGTCAGCGTCCTGGCTTCTCCCCAGGAAGTCTCCTTTCACCCTTTACGGCGAGACCCTTCTTCGAAGCCAAAAGTCCATTTGTGTCACCTGGAGGGAGGATGTCGTCTTCCGAATGTTGGTGGCGTGAGAGCTGAGGTGGTGGTGGGGTGAACAGCTCCATTGTAGGAGTTCAGCGCACTGGCCTCTCCCGTGCAGGCGGATCCGGGAGCACTTCTGGCTGCGGCATGCCTGTTGCCGTCGCATTCACTTGTTCTTTCTGGAGTGTGGTGGCGCAGACACTTCCGGGGCAGGTGCAGAGCTGCTCAGCTGTCCGTGTGCAGCTGGAGTCCACGCTCTCCAGGTCCCTCCGAATCTGCTGGATCTTGGTGGTCTGGTCGGGCAGTCACTTCAGCGATTCTGTGGGGTCAGGCCAGGGTGCCGGGAGGCCCAGACAACACAGCTCAGTCCGCGGCACCGGTGGGGTTGCCCTCCCTTTGGTCCCCGGTGGCAGTTTGCTGAGACCGCAGAGCCCTGCCAGCGCCCGCGTGGCTGTAGGCCGAGAGTGTTCAGGCGTGTTCTGGGCTTCACACTCCGACTTCAGAGCAGACACACCCGTGCGTGTTGTTACCACGTCACACAACGCGCACATGCAGCTTTGGCTGGTGCTCGGACGAGCCTGGTAGAGCAGCTGCTGACTCCGAGGGTCAGAGGGCTTTCTGGGACCGCACGGCAGAGCGAGGCGACAGTCTGCCGGGTGGGGGCAGGTGCTCCGAGGGGCGTGCTGCCCAGGAGCGGCACCGTGTGGCGTGTGTGCGTCAGAACTCTCCACTGATCTTTGTGCATTCGGAGGAGGTGCCCTAACGTGATGGCGTGGACAGCGGCCCCTAAAAGAAAAACAAAAACATGACTTTTTGTCAGTAAGTGACTGAGCTTGTCAGCGTCATAGAACTGGGTCCTGGCAGCTTGTGCAGGCCAGCACTCCCGATCGTTGCCATTGCCTCGCGGCGGGGGCATGCGCCCAAAGGCTCAGGGAGGATGGGCTGTCAGGCGTGGGACATCCTGGACACGGCGCTTTCACAAAGTGCTACGAAGCACCTTCTCGTCCTTGGCACTGTGCAGCCTTCGATACAAAAGGAAAACAAAGCAAAACCCAGAAAATAGAAGGGAAGAGGCGGTCCTTGAAAAATCTTTTTAATCAAGCAGTCAGATTTGGGATCACCCACGTGCATTTGCTTCCTGCACTGAGTGCCATCCACAGGCACGTTGCAATCCTGTATCACGTTGATGTCATCTCTAAAAACTGCTCCATCAGTGGCTAATTGAGGTAGATTTCAAGCTTAAAGAATACGCGGCTCTGCTTAATTATCTTAATAAACATATTTTATCACTTCTAGCACATATGCTTTTCCATTACAGTCGTGGTTTTTAGAAACACCCACTTGGCAGTTTGCAGCGCCGTGAAGACCATGCCGGGGGCTCACGTGCCCACGTCCACAGCAGCTTAGCCTGGCCGTGTGGCCCCCTAGCGCCCGGTCAGCCTGGCCGGGCTGTGCACCTGCCGAGGAGACCGCACTCCCATGCGGGGAGAGCAGGTGGGCGGCTCCCTTAGAAGGTGAGCAAAGCTGCGCCCTGGTGCGTGACCAGGGCCCAGCTGCGGCCGTCCCAGGCTGTCCTCGGCCCTTCCTGAGACTGCAGAGGAGCCTGCGGCTGGGATTTGGTGCTTCTCTGCCTCGTCTCACGTTCCATCCTCGGCCTGTCGCCACGGGAATGCTTTTGGAAAACTGAGCGCAATGCTAAAAATAAAAACCTCAGCGACTCGGGATTTGTCTCAGGAGAAGCCGTTGTGTGAGTTCGGGAAGCAGCAGCTGCTGTACACCAGGTCCCGGATTCTGCTGGCTTCATGACCCGAGCTGTTCATGCCACACGCGGGACAGGGCGGGTGTTTCTGGTCCAGCCCACTCGCGAGAAAGCCACGCTCCTCTGCAAGGGGTTCTCGCGTCGTTCTGTGGGAGGGCGAGACAGGGTGAGGAGACTGCACCCTTCCACAAGAGGCGACTCCACTTGGACACACCCAGTCTGTGCACGTCACCCCTGCGCCGTCTGGGCTGTGTGCCTTCGCGCTGGAGAGCGGCTGCTCCTGCCTGTGCCTTCAGGTGTCTGCAGGGCCTGTCTCTGGACTCCTGCTCCCCCGTCACAGGCGAGACACACCCTCCTTCGCATTTGAGCTTTGCCCTCCTGCCTTTCCTTTGGTCTCCTGCGCCTGCTCTCCTGGGAGAACGGGTGACTCGACCCTGGAGTTGGCCTCGTTATTGTGGGTTTTCTCGCTTCCTCTGCAGCTAGCTCTGCCCTGAGACCTGTGCCTCTGATCCTGACCTCACATCTGTGGCCTTGATATTGGAGAAAATCCTCCCAAGAATTCAACTGTCACAGGCCAGCATTAGGCTTGGCTTTTAGCACTTTCATTCCTAGCCTCCGAGGCACTGTCCAGCTCATGCTAGGCACACAGTAGGCACACAGCCTGCACGCAGTAGGCATGCGGCCTGCACGCAGTAGGCACGCGGCCTGCACGCAGTAGGCACGTGGCCTGCACGCAGTAGGCACGTGGCCTGCATGCAGTAGGCACACAGCCTGCATGCAGTAGGCAAGGTAAATGTTAAGTGGACGGATGCCCTTGACCTGGTCCGACCATCCGAGTGCAGAGGTTCCTCAAGTGTCTGCGTCCATTGTGTCCAGTTAGTGCCTTTGCGTGGACTCCTTAGAAGTAGGTGGGAATTTGAATATTTAAGTGACGGTAGTTGATTACTGCCTGTGGCAACACGAGGGGCAGGAGAGGAGTTGCTGGAAGTGCAGACTGTGCCAACCCAACCCCAGCGGGCTGAAGCTCCAGCCCCCCGGCTTGTGGGCCGCAGCCAGGTGCCTGCGCTCTGGCCTCCGGCTCAGGGTCGTGTGCACGAGCGTGGGTGTTCTGGCAGGGCTCGGCAAGCAGAGTGGGCTTCTGAGAAAAGATCTGGACGAGGGCGTGTCCAGACGTGATGGGTCTGGACAAGAGCTGGCTGCATCCGCCACGAGGCCACGAGGTTCTGAGTTGACAGCTGTGGTCACCTGGCCGCATCTTCTCCCTCTCCTGTGGTCAGCCCTTCTGCTAGGCTTCAGCGTGTCCTGCCCCATTGCCCCGGAGACTGTGTCCGGTGTCCCCTTTTTTCTGGCAATTGCCCCCTGCGCAAGGGAGCAGACCCTGTGGGGTCTGGGCCATGGGCTTCCCTCTCCCTGCTTACCGAGAGCGAAAGGGACACACTGCAGAGGGGACAGGTGCGCTGGCTCTGCCTGCTGTCAGTGCAGGCGCCAAGTGCAGAGATGGGCTTCCGAGCTCCACAGAGAAGAACGTACAAAGTTTAATGTTATTATTGACGAGAAACTCAGGTTAGCAATTCCTTTTTCGCCCTTTCAAATATCCTAGGTTTTCTCAGTTCACTTACAGGTTTAAATTCTTCTTCTCACCCTGTCTAGCTTGAATTCACCCATATACCACCGCACACAATGTCATCCCGTTTCACAGCAAATTGGTGAGATTAACTGTCTCCATGATAAATTAATTGCTCTATTTCAATAATGAAAATACATAGTACAATCTTTTCTTCTATGGAAAAGTATTTCTTATGATACACTTGTTTCTGGTTTCATTCGCAAAGCCAGTGAGTGCATTCATAGTGATTTCTCTCCCTCTGCTGTTCTCTCACTGAGGAGAACACCCGGGGCTTAGAGACCCAGCGCTGGCCCAGCTGGTGTGGTTCAGCAGGTGAGGACGGGCAGAGTCCCCGAGTCGGGCTGGGCCTGACTCCTCAGCTTGGCCCCTGGGAGCTCGGGGGAAGCCTCTCTCGAACCCTTCCTCGGGTCCACCACAGACCCGGCCAGCCTCTGGGTGCCCGGTGGTCTGGCCTTCGGGGCTTCCTTTCTGCAAGCCGGGGCTGGGTCTGCCCCAGAGGGGCCCTCACGGCTGCCCTTCCCTCACTCTTGGGGCCTTGGTCTGGGCCGGCCCCAGGTCAGCCATCAAGAGGACTCTTCTCGGCGCCTGCGTGGGCAGCTGTGGGACGAGGTCTGGGCCCTGGGGCGCCGGCGGGTGCTGTCTGGTTCAGGGGCTCGCCTGGAGGGCCGTGTGTGGCCCTGGCCCTCCTGCACAGGGTGACAGCTGGAGCAGCTCCTCGGGACCAGAGGCGGGCAGTGGTAGAGGTGACTGAGCACCGTGCTCTGTGGGGAAGAAGGGAAAGTCTTGTCTTGCTTAAGGCACTTCACGTTGGGTCTTTTCAAACCGTCATAGCGGCGCGTGGCCGCAGCCCAGCATCCACGGGTGACAGTGTCTGTGTCACCCGCTCACGTGCATCTGTAACGACACAGGATTGACCCGGAGTGAACCGCAGGTTCCAAGCTCCCATCAGCTCCCACGACACAGATTATCTTACTGCAATCGATGGTTAATCAAGTCAGTGACCATTTTTATCTCTTTGGCAACTTGCAGATTCATGGTACTTAGCAGCCTTTAAATTAAGGACATGCCATTCTTTATAACAGGTAAAGTGATCAAAATACCACCAGAAAAAGTCGTAAAACAAACCCCAGAGTATGCATCGTAGTTAGACATTTATTTATCTTTCTGATTTTGAATGTTAATTTTGGTCTTACAACTTAAACCCACATAATTGCATTTTTCCTGATTATACAGCTTTGCACTTGGCAAAGCAGACGCTGTTTAACTTGGGGACTCTCTCCAGCAGGGTCTCCTAGAGTTTCAGGGCTCGTTCCTGGCACGCCGCTCTGCATAGAGAGCACACTTGCTCCAGAGGCTTCCCAGCTTCTGGTGCTGGCCTGAGGAGAGATTTTTTAATACCATTTTTTTCTTCAAACAGTTTCAGATTCATAGAAAAATTGGGGTGACACATAGTGCCGTGGCCTGACACGGCTTCCCTGCATGGCCGCCGCGTGGGGTGTGCCTGTCGGTCAGCAACCAGAGCTCACACCTGTCGTGTCAGGTTTTTTGTCATGACGTTTGTGAATTAAATGCTGATTCATGTCATAATACAGGGGCAGGCTCGCACCCCCACCAAAGCCCCAGTTACCCCCTTTGCTTGCTCCCTCACCCCTTGGGAAGCCTCAGCCGCGGTCGGGGTGCCTTCCCCTCGGCCCTGCTCCCCCAGACGCCTGCTTGCGGTCAGCTGCCAGCCCAGGCCCTCCGCCTGAGTGTTCGGGGGCGGCCTTCCCTTGTGCTGGCCGCTCGCGCTCTGTCCCGGGCGGGCACGCCCAGTTTCCTGAGCCGCCGCGTCTCCTCGGGACGCCCAGATACCACCGTTCCTCGTCCTGGCCTATCCTCTGGTGACCGTGGCCTCCTGTTTTGGGGTCTGGCTGGCGCTGTGTCGCCTCCCTGTGTGCTGAGTGTGTCTCGTGGCTCGGGTGGCGCTGAGGTGTGGGGGAGCGCACAGGGCATGGAGCCGTCTGCGGGTGCGCCGCAGCGGGAGGGTCAGGAGGCCCCCTCAGCCCCACTGCGGCTGCTCCCGGGCCGCCTCCCACTGTCCTCCGGGGGCCTCAGTGCGCGGCCGCGGCGTGGGCCCAGGGAAGAGCCGCCTCCTCTCCTCAGGCAGAGGACCGCTCAGCAGGGCCAGCGCGGTGCCGCCCTCCTTCCGTCTGCACCGTCTTAGCGGCCACCCGGCAGAGAGCTGGGTCTTGGCAGACGGGCTCCAGGAGGGCCTGAGCAACAGGACGGGCGGACAGCCATCTGCTTCCTGCCCTTCATCTCGGGCTTAGCTTTCGCATCCAGCATGTTCGTCGGAGGACTTTGCCTCCCAGTAACGTTCATTCCTGTTTATAGATTGCTCACGGTACGACGAGAAAGCGCTAAGGGGGCTGCACCTGCTGGCTCACTGACATTGGAGCGCCGTGTTCTGAGGGTGTGTGCATCACTGCACTTGCCCTCGGGCCTGAGGGGATCTGGTGAGCCTCCCGGGTTCCACGGCTGAGAAGTAGCGGGGTCGTCTCTGTGGGTTCCGGGGCTGCGCTTGGAGCTTGTATTCAGATCAGACTCCAGGGGCTCGGGAGGGCGCGTGTCGTCTGAGGGTGCAGCCGTGACCGCTCCGATCCCACTTTCATGTCACGGCAGCCTGGGCCCACCTGGGCCCACAAACCTCGGGTCCAGTGCTCACCGTTGGCCACAGCACCGGTCACATGCGGGTGTCTGACTGGGCGGGGGCCAGTGTCAATAGCGGAGGTGGGTTGTGAGCACGACCAAGAAAACCCCCAAAACTTTGTCTCCTTTGTTTACCAGTGGGGGGCGGTCAACAATTTTTACTGAGGCTGATGGAAGGTAGGGGGCGGGTTGTTTCTTTCGTCACCCTGTTGATGGACTGTGAACAGAACTTTACTCCCAACGGAATGTTTTGCGTTTGTGAGGTGTTGAAATACGCAAGCACTTCCTGGCTGCATCACGTTCATTGTTCAGGAGCAAAACTGCAAAATAAAACCTGCGAGTAGCTGAGACTGCAGTGACGTGGCTGCACAGCAGTCAGGAAGAGCTCTTGAGTGCATGATATGCAATAGCCACCAACATTTTAAGACATTAAACGTGTTGTAACGGACACTTAAAGAATTTAACAGACACCAGTCACTTGCACCAGCCTCCAGACACAGTGACATGGGTTAGAAGGTGCTTGGCCCAGAGACTGCAGGGAGCAGGGCGATGAGAGGCTGATGGGATGGCAGCGGTGCCCGGTGGTGCGGGAGCGACGAACCCAGGGCCGCCCGCCACCCTCTCATTGCAAGTAGGCATCTCTGGCCGAGTGTCAGCTGGGCGCTGGGTCTCGTGACTCCTCTCCCACGACGCCAGGTGCCCTAACATAACATGTAGATACATCCATCAGACCGCCTGCATGGACAGGCGTATTTCAACCTGCAAATTCTGGAAAGATTTGATGGCTGTAAATAATGCGTTTCTACTGCATTGCGATCAAAACCTTTATTTCAACTGGGTCAGGTGTTGCTTAAACATTCCTCCGTAGAATTAAAATTTAGGTAGTTAGAATCTACCTGCTCAGCTGGGTGAGAGAGGCGGGTCTCGACAAGGCTCCGGGAGGTGATATGGTTCAGGATCTCATTTCTAGAATGTGGCTTAAAGTCAACAGCCCTACACATAAACAGCAATTCTGGTGAGATGCAAAATAGAAATGTGGATGAAACTTATGACATTTGTCATCAAATTCCCTCTTTATGTTTTTCTTTCTTGTTGGAAACATCGTTTGAAAGAGCTTTAGCTTCAGTTGCCCCACAAATACATATGTTCGGCATCTATGTTCAGTGGATTTCGGTTCTGAAGACTATGCTGTCAGAACTGCCAAGTTCCTCACTCAAAACCTGATGCAAAGCGAACAGTCTCGAGCACGCAGCCCACATCTTCCCCATCCACTGTGTGTCCGCGGGCGCGTGGCGAGTCCTGCCGTGTGAGCGGAGGTCCCTCTAAACCCCCTCCTCCTCACTGTGCCTCCTCCTCAGACGTGCCGGGTGGGATGCGGGTTGCAGGTGGGTCATTGTTGACGTTTGAGAAACCTCCCTGCTGCTCCCGTGGAGGCTGGGCCCCTGCGTTCCCTCCCACGGGGGACCAGGGTCGTTTCCCGCATCCTCGCCACACTTGTGATTTCTGGCCTTTTGATACGGCCCAGTCTCACTGTGTTGGAATATTACTCAGCTCTGAAAAAGAAAAACTGCCAATCTGCTGGGCCAGAAGGAGAAAGACAGATGCTGGGTGGTATGACTCACATGTGGGGTACAGAGAAACAAAACAAAGGGTCAGATAAAGTCCAGTAAATAACTAGCCCTTGGATCAGATTGTAAAACGAGGCTCCCGGGGGAGGGGGGAGTGGGTGCAGGGGGGGCGCAACGGGCCATGGGAGCTGTGGTGCCTTGGTGGTGGGTGTGGTGTGGCCACAGTGCCCAAGGGGGGACCCACTACCTCTAGGTCACATACAATGTGGTCAACTCATGCTGGCCCCCAAAACCTAACACATTTGTAAAGTGGAGGGCTTGGTTTTAAAATATTAATGATTCCATTTGATGGTTAAATTTTCACCCTACATAAGTCAGAAATCTAAATTTGTATTTAGGAAAAGTCATTGATGAAATAGTCACAAACATTTAATCGGTGAAATGCCACTTGGCTCTAAAGCGCTTGCTGTAGCTCGAGCGTGGAGAACCACGCGAAAATCGCCCGCGATGGGCTCAGGCGAGACTGGAGGCCGCGCAGCCTTGGGGCGCAACTTCGACAGGAGGAGGTGGCATAGACGATAGGCAGACGGACAGGTGGGCCTGGGCGGGAAGCAAAGGGGGAGGGTGAAGGGGCAGACGTGAAACAGGTACCATCCTGCTTGCTATGTCTTAGTTATAAAGCCCACGATAAATCGTGCTGACCTGCAGCAAGAACAAAGCCTGTTCCCCGTGTTAAAATGGATGGGTCTGTCGCCTGCTGTCTCTCCCTTTGTGAGACCCCTGAAGGTGGGCTGTGACCCACCGGGGGAGCGCTGTGCCCGGGACGGGCCTCTCCCTGCCGGCCAGCGTGGCCCGACTAGTGCCGCCTCCGCCGCCTGTCGTCAGCTGCTGCCCTTCTGCTGGGTGCGGGCCCAGGAACTTCATAGGCAAGGGCTGACCTGGCTGGCTTCGCCGACTCTGCTGGGCTCTGCCGTTAGAGGGGGACCAGGCTGCGCTAAATAGATGCAGGAGTGGGTCGCTGAGCAACCTCACAGCCGGCCGCTGTAAGGGTGAACCCGTCACTCTGAGATTAGAGGCATCTTGCTCCACTTTAGTCAGGCATCTGAAGAGCACTGCTGAGTTATGGAAGGCCCACGGCATTGCTGATTAATAAAAGGTGGTACATGTACGTGATTATTCATCATTAAATTAATGGGGACATCGTTAACCTGGTATCAAAGTGCTTAGTTGAGCCGTCAATTCCTAAGCATGAAGCGGGAGCTGCTGGCCCGTCCCTCAGGCCTCTCTGTCACTGGCCGGTGTCTGCCCGCAAGGTGCGCCGACCAGCTGCAGGCCCGGCAGGGGCATTGCTGCCCGCAAGCCGCAGCATCTGTGCCTCTGTCCTGGGCGGGATGATCCATCTTTTGAGTCTCGTCCCGGCGGAAGACAGAGATGGTTTCTCTCTGGAGGTTGGCCCTGGCCTGGAGCTGGTGATGCCTCGCGGGGCAGCTGGGCATCCTCACCGGGTGGCCAGTGCGGGCCAGCGGGCCGTGGGCAGCAGAGGAAGGGGTGGGCGGCGCCCTGGGGCTGTGGGCCCCTGTCTGGGGGAGCCGAGCCGCACTAAGTTGGCCTGAGGGAAGGGCTGGCTGCTGCTGTGTCCGCAGGAGCCCATTCTCTTTGGTCTCAGTCCACTGCGCCGGGCGCCCTGAGCACGCTCATGGCCTGTCCTCTGCAGCCGCTTGCTCTGGTGAGCCCTGCTGGCGCCTGCTGGACACAGCCTGGCACCCGGCGGGCCGAGCTCCTTGACTTAGCCCGTTTAATGACATGGTCACAGACATTTAATCACTGAAATACCGTTTGGCCCTAAAGCGCTTGCTGTAACTCGAGTGGAGAACCACGTGGCCCTCCCGCAGTGCTGCCCGCGCGTGGCGGTGTGGCCCGCGTCCGAGTGCTCGCAGCCTCCTGGCCACCTTCCGAGCAGAGGGCCGGAGCGGGGCGGCTCGGAGGCTGGTGTTCCTTTGTTCACTGCATCTTTCCTGCGGCTTTCGCTGGTGCGATGCTGCCGATGGCACGATGGGTTTCAGACGGGCGGCGTCGTGCATGCCACCTTCAAGTGTCTCCTGGTTCACCGAATACCCAGGTGTGGACTTTGCTGTCCGCTGGCCCCTTGGCCGGAGTCACCCACCTCCTGCAGCTTCTGACTTCGGGTCCAGAGGTTTGTTTTCTGCCTGGCTCATTCGTCTGTCCCGTCTCTGTGCCACCACATAGCACATGCCGTGCATCTCCGCTGAGGCTAGGACGTGAGCAGAAGCTGCACTCAGCGTGGCCGCGGCCTTTGGTAAGTCGCGGAAGTGCCCCTCCCCGTGAGTGTGCGTCCGCGCAGCCCGTGGCTCTGTGGGGCCGGGGAGGCCTGTCCTGGGTCCTGGGCCTCCCAGCGCTGTCTGTATTCCCTGCGTGTGAGGGGCCGGTCCCTGCGGCCAAATTCCAGCTTGACATATTTTTCTTGCTTTTGTTTTTTCAGAATTATGTGTTTATCAGTTCTCGCTTATAAAATGATATTCACTGGGTCATAACATGTAGTGATTAAAAGCAGGCGAGACTGAGGGTCTTTAAAAGCTGCCAGGGCGGTTAGGACGGTGCTAAGTCAAGTTCTAAGAGTTTTATGGTTCAGTAAACCAATTGTGCTTTACTGCCGCTCGCTGAAGGGGGCTTTGGTTGCCCCGCGGATGGGGCCGGCGAGAGCCCGCAGTCCTGGAGGCCACGGGGCACCCCACCCGCAGCAGGGACGGGCGCCTCAAATTTTGTTTCCTGGGACATTGGTAGTGGGGAGAGCAGGAGTTTCGTGAGCAAAAAGAGCCGTGGAGCCATGGACTCAGGGCTGGGAGGGCTGGGCGCAGACGAGCGCTCCCTCCAGAAGCTGCGAGGTGGCAAGCGACTCTGCAGCCCCGGCGGCCCTGGCGACTCGGACCTCCCTGCGCTCTGGCCTCAGTGGCGCCAGGAGCTGCACTGCACTTGTGCCACCGCTTGCAGCAGCGCAGGAAACGCCAGTGGCCACTGTTGACCGGGACCACAGCGACCACGTGCCAGTCGGGAGGGCGAGCCCAGCCGGGCGGGGCAGGCAGCCGGCGGCTTCCTACGGGCTAGTCGCGGGGTAAGGAAGAGAGGCCATGGGGCGTGGGAGGCTGTTAATTGGGGAAAAACTCGAATGGATCTAATTAAATAGAAACAGTGTTGCTAGAAAAAGATGCTCTATTACATTTAGTTCCTTTGTGCAAGTAATCGGGACATTTCTTAAGAAGATCATTCAAACGTTATTGTCAAAGCAAACAAATGAAAATCTCCCAAACTAACGGATGCAATAAGCGAGAGCGGGAAACTCAGAAAGCCGTTACATTTAATATAAGGAATAAAAGTTGTCAGCTCTAAATTACATGCAACAACAAATACTACCAATTGTGAATGAGAAGAAAATAGACACTGAGAAAAAATTCTGGCAGCTTCATAAAAAATGTCAATTTTACATATTAAAAGAAAAACACATTATAACGCTGACATTTATGAGAAACAAATAGGCGATGGGAAGTCACAGAGCAGAGAGGAGCCTGGGACTCGCCGGCCATGCCGGCGTCTGCAGACACGCAGCGGCTCCTGCGGGGCTCGTCCGCGTGGCCAGGCGCCGGCTGGGGAGGCACCGCGGGCTTCTGGGCCGGGCCTGGCACCACACGCCGCACGCAAAGCCGACGCCACCGTAGGCTCGCAGCGACGACAGTCTCTGTATCAGTTTGAATATGTTTAAGACGAATGGTGTGGTTTCAAAATTAACGATTCTGAGCCTGAATCCAAATTGTGAAGTGAGCGACTGAGACCCAGGCCCCGCAGGCGCTGTGGAAGTCCCGGCTCCGGGTCCTGGCCCGAGGCTGAGCTGGCCGCTGGTCGGAGGCCGGGCACGTGGACGTGCGGGGTGGCCGTGTGGCTCCTGGGGTCTCTGACGTGGAGCGTGAGGGGAAGCTCCCAAACGCAGCGTTTTTCCGGCGGCTCTTAGGATGACTGACTCCATGTTAAGGTGTCACCCGTCGATGAACTCAGGCCCCAGGCCCGGTGAGACCAGGGCCACTGTGACTTCCTCCTGGCCTCTGCGCCCGGGCCCGCCAGCACTCCCAGGGGGCCGCCCACCGCCCGCACACAGCCGTGACCTTTGGACGGAGCCTCAGCTCTGGGGCCTGGAGCCCGTGCCCTGTCTCTTACTTCCCGAGCCACTCTCCAGGAGCTCGGCGTCACTTCGCCTCCTTATAAGGAGATCAGCCCTGCAGTTCTCATGCTGGTGCAACATCACTGGTGACCTGAACCCTGCCGGGCCAGGCTCCGCCTCACGGTCTTGAGAGCAGAGCCCGTGGCGGGGAACCACAGCTGGGTCCTCGCCTCTGGGCTGCGTCCTGGCCTGTGCGCGTGACCTCTGCATCCGCCACGGCCCTCCCCACAGGAGATCCTGGCCAGACTCTGAGCTGCCCGGCAGCAGGGGCTGTAGGAGTTGTGAGTGCTCAGATCTGGAGACGGGGTGGACACCTGAGGGCTTTGCCTGCAGGTCAGCTGCAGAGGCCCTGTCCTCTCGGGGCAAAATGAGCCCAGGTACTTGTTTGGATGTTGACAACGTCGTGCTTATTCTCTAACAGAGATTCTTCATCGTTTCGCGTTGGGAGGGCCTGTGGTCTGATGGGGCCGCTGGTGGCTGGGAATGCCAGGCTGAGCCAGCCCCAGGGCCCTGGCACCAGCGCAGACTCAGAGTGGGTGAGTTCACGGGGAGCTTTGCGTTTCTTCAAGTCTCGAACTAGCTGGTTGCAGTTGTATTGATTTTCCCTTTGTATGTTTAGCAGAACAGCTTTGCCCTCTGTGGGATGCCCTGCCTCCTCCTGGCCCCCAGAGCTCCAGGCCTCCCCCCTCCCCACAGCCGCCTGGGTACCAGCGTGTCATTCACAGAATCTGAGAATTGTCCCGGCCAGCTGCGCTCCCGGCTTCCGGCCATACCCCGCAGGGCACCGTGCTCACGCCTGCCTGACCTCCCAGCGCCATGGCAGGGCCGTCCCTGTGGTCCCAAAGGCGCCCTCTTCTTTGGGGCACCTGGGCAGTGCAGAGGGGCCGCTGCCTATGGCTCTGTGCCCTGCAGTTTGTCCAGCGCCCCGGTGGGTCCCGAGACCTGAGAGTTCCCCAGTGTGCGGTAAGCACAGGTACAGAGATCTGCTCCCACGGGTTCCCTCGGGCTCTGGGGACGTCCCCAGCAGAGGTGTTTCCGGGCCGCATGGGATTTCCGCTTTGCATTTTTGAGGAGTCCAGACTGTCCTTTGCAAGGCCGCAGCAGATTCACTCCATCAACAGTGGACGGCAGTCCTTTGACACCCCAGCAGCTGTTTCTGGACTTCTGGGTTGGGCCAACCTGGGCCAGGTGGGGGCTGTCCTGGTTTGCACTTCCCCTGGTGATGCTCAGCCCCTCCACGGCCGGGCGTGTCTGGGGTCGTCTTGGAGAGGCACCTCTGTGGGAAGCATGTTCTCTCTTGCGTCCCGTGAGGTCTTGCTAGATTTTGGAAATGGGCCCTTCGCCCGACGTGTGACGTGCAGGTACCTTGTCCAGCCAGAGACCACATTGTGACTTGCCTTCGGGCATGTCTCCAAGGCGGGAGAAGCAGATGGGCACATGTGTGCCCATCACACGGAAGCCTTTGTGCCGCAGAAGGAAGCACCTCAAACCAGCGAAGCACCGGTGTTGGAGAAGCGCCTCAGGACCTTGCTGTGCCTGTGGGGGCCGGACCCCGTCCTGCAGCCCCAGGCGGCCCTTCGCCCATCCCCGACGTGCCTGTCTTTCATAAGCATCGTCTGTCAGAACCCCTGGCCCGTGTCTAGAGATAGAGTCTCTTTAGGTCTGAGGGGAGACCTGGACCTGCAGCAGCACTGTGCTCCGAGGTGGTGCCGGTGCAGCCCAGCACGCAAGCATGCCCTCCTCAGGGCAGGCGCGCATCCTCAGCAGAGTGGAGGGGGGTGCAGAGTATCCCAGACAGCCGCTCCTCACACGCGGTGACCCCACTGTCCACCCCCACGGCTGGCATGGCTGTCGCAGCTGTCGGGCCTTCGTGGACACGTCCTCCTGAGCACAGGCCGCCCTGTGGCCTGTGATTAGACAAGTGGACATGGCATATACTCAGTGTGGCCTGATATGGGGTGTTTTTGGCACCCTGACGTCCCCTGCTCCCCCATTCAAGCCTCCCTCCTGGTGACCCCCGGTAAGCGCTGATTTTTTTTGCTGCCTCCAAAGCTGTGCCTTTTCTGGAATGTCGTACGGTTGGGATTACGCAGTACCAGCCTCTCAGACTGGCGTCCACACCTAGGGGCCTGGCCCAAGGCCCTCGTGCCTGGGAGCCCCTCCTGGCACATGCTGTGTCGCGCCACGGTCTGGACGCAGCCTGAGTCACTCGTCCACCTCCCGGGGGCTTCTTGCTCTTGAGACCTGAGTGGTGAGGAAGTCGTGGGGCAGCTGCGTCAGCCCCGGTGCAGGGCTCTGCGTGGACGCCGGCTGTGGCGGGCGTGGGGTGCGGGGCCTGAGCACCCCCGCCGGCCCCAGATACCCTGCGGCCCCGCCCCACGCGTGCCCGTGGCCGGGCTTCTCCCACAGCGGGCACCTCCTGCTCTGGTCTGCGCGTCCCCGTGACCGGTGGTGGCCTGGGCATCTGTCCTGCGTCGTCTTCGGCGAAATGTCATCAGGCCTTCCGCCCGCTCTCACCCCAAGCTGCTTTCTTATCACTGAGCTCGAAGAGCGTCTTCTCGTGTTGGGCGACGTCCTTCACCAGGCTCACGTGCTCAGAGGCGCGCCTGGCCGGGGCGTGCCTTCCCGTCCCCTCCACCGCGGCGTCCCAGGCCGACGCTGTCTCATCCCGAGGCCGGCTGGGGCGCTTCCTGTCCAGGGCTGCGTGGGCGGGAGCGGGAGGCGGCGGCACAGGCTCTGGCCCCGCAGCTCAGGCGTTGGCCACTCACACTTGAAGCTGGGCCTGTGGAAACTACCCCCGTGGACACCACCGCGCTTCACAGTAACGCACACTGAGCGCCCCTGTTGCTCACCGGCCTCACGCCCTCTGATGTTGCTGGCGGCTTGGAGCCCCTCTCCGTCTCCGCGGCGAAACGCTCGGCTGGTTCCCTGAGTCCTCGGTAGCTTGTCTCTTATTTATCACATTCAAATCTGTGATCGCAGTGCTATTTTTGTGATCGTAACTCATGCACAACAATCTGCTTCCATTCTCAGCTCAGGGCGCTGGCAATCAATTTCTTGGAGCTTTTTGGAAAGAGAGCACAGTCCCCGGAGGAGCCGTTCATGCAGCGCCGGCAGGCGCCGTCCTGTAGGGGCTGGCGGCCACTTGAGAGCGGGCGCCCCAGGCTGCCTGCCGCTCAGGGAGGGCCAGACGCAGGAGGCCACGCTGACCTCCGGCCACACTGCTCAGCACAGAGACTGTTTCTCCGTGCGGCTGCAGCGCCCGGAGCCTCCACCCTGGGTTCGGAGACGCAAATCGGTCCCTGCAGCAAGAGCCGCACCAGCCCGAGAGCCTGGCAGGGATTCTGTTCTGCAGGTTCCAGTTTTAATTTTTAGTAACGTGGCTTCACGCGATGCCGCTAAAGGTAAAGAACGGGAGGCGGCGCCCGTGCCCCGGCCGCGTCGCCCTGTGGACGGCCAGCAGTGCGCGAGGCCCATGAATGGCCTTCCTGTGTGCGCGGCGCACGGAGGCGGTCACCCCACACCTCGTCTGGTTTCTGAAGGTGTCCTTTGGTACGGCCAGCTTTCCGGGTCGGGGCATGTAGTGACCGGTTGTGTTCCGGAGAAATCCGTGTCCTATTGGCTCAACCATTTCTTATATTAAACGGGGGATTATTGCCACTGTCTTTTCTACAACAAAGTAAACAGTACAGTGACCGCACTTGTGCACGCCGGCCCCGGGCAGGCGCGTGTATGTCCTTGTTAAATAAAAATAGTGCCGGCTCTCATGTTTGTAATTCACCACAGAGGCACAGAGGAGCGGCTTGTTCACGGACTTCATCGACCGGAAACCCTCCCTCGTCCCTCCTCCTGATTTCTTTGTATCTTTTCTAGATTTTTCTCTTGTGTTTGTCTTTCAAAACTATTATAGTTACAAATTAGTGCAGTCTTCCAAGTTAGGACGTCTCAGCCCCTTTTGCTTTGGAGCAGGGAAGGAGGAAGGAGGCGAACACACGTGTGTGCTGCTGGCGGCACGGCGGGCTCTGCGGAGGCCCCGCGGGAGCAGCACTGCAGCGGGGGACCCCAGGCTGGGAGTGGGGCGCGCCGCGTGGGAGGCAGGAGCCGGCAGGCCCTCCCGCAGCCACCCTGGGGCCTGTCCGCGCCCCCAGGAGAGGAGGACCCCGCTGGGGTGCGGTTGTGTGCAGAGTGTGCTGGGGGTGCGCATCAGGCGTGGTCACCACAGCCACTGGATCTCACCCTCCCCGGGGCCTGCCCTCTGGTGATTCCAGGCAGGGAAGGAGCCGCACCCACAGGCCGATGTCCAGTTAGCAGTTTGCAAAGTGAGAAGAGACGCCAGGGCGCTTGGCCCCACGAGTGGCCGGGCGGCAGGCCTGTGTCCCCGCGGAGGTGGCAGCGGCTGACCCTGAGCGAGAGCCGCCGCGGACCGAGACAGGCTCCGACAGCGCGAGCGCCCTTTCTCCTGGGGCATCATCAGCTGCGGGTCAGTGAACATTTCCGGGTCACCCTTCTCGTCTGCGCACAGCCCCAAGCGGCCCTGAGCACAGCCCCGAGCGGCCCCCAGCGGCCTCCAGCAGCCCCTCGCGTGTCGTGGCGCCTGATGGTCCCGCGGCTGGCGCACCCACCTGCAGGGGAAGGGGGCTGTGGTCTCAGCGCATTGCTGAGGGGGCGGAGCCCCCGGCCACCCCTCCCCCCCGTCCCCCGTGGGCTCCACCCCACTTCCCAGCACGCAGCAGTCACCGGCTGGCTGCAGAGCAACGCCTGCCGCAGCACAGTCACGACCACGCCTTGCCTCGGGTGCCCACGGCCAGCCGGCGCAGGTGGACAGGCACTCGCACGGTGCGGTGACACCGCTGTGGACAAGCCCAGCCCTGACCGCGCACTTATTTATCATTTTAAAGATTTATGTACTTCTGCACACAAGAGCTGGGGTGCAGGCCAGAGGAGCAGGGTGGGGGGTGAGAGGGCTCCCTGGGACAGAGCGGGGAGCAGAACAGGCGGATCCACCGAGACACGGCTGAGGGGAGCAGCGGGGAGGCGGGAGGGTCTGCTGCGCCCTGCGGGTCCCTCCCAGGTGGGAGCGAGCTCGCGCTGCTGTGCCGCGGACGCCTCCCGGCGCTGCGCCTTAACCTCTGACAGCATCTCGGCTGCTCGGGGGTTCTGGGGGACGCAGCGTGGAGCTGAGACCAGGCCAGGCTGCGCCGGGGTCTTCTTGGCTCTGGGAGCCGGTCACGTCGGGAGCAGAGCCGTGGCGGCGGCGGCGGGAGCGGCGGGAGCCGCGTGCTGTGTTCCGGAGCGGGGCCGTCCTCGGCTGGTCAGCGCCCCCTGGCATGAGCTCTGCATCCACAGGCCCCGGCCCTCCGGTGTGAGGGGGCCCGAGAGTGTGAGTCACGGCGGCTGTGAGTTCGGGCCGTTTCTGCCCGACGCAGATTATTTTGTGCGAGTTGCATTTAGCCTCAGCCAGAAGTTTGATTATTTTCACAATCAAATGACCCCCGCGCGATTTAGGGATCGTGCTCGTGTCGTCGCCAAATGGGGCACAGGCACCGCAGGGCCGCGTGGTGGTGCAGCGCTCCGGCGCTGTTCTCTTGTTCTGACTGCCGCTGTCTCTGTAGCGGGAGGGCGCCGAGGGCCGGCGAGGCGGACGAGCAGCACGGAGACTGGTGGCGGCAGAAGTGGCTGCGGTCGCCCGACGGGTCTGCATGGGGACCGCTCTGACGGCGTCTGTCTTTCTGTCTCACATTCGCCTTTGGCAGCCAGAGCCACGGGCCCACAACGAGCCTCAGAGCACCGGCCGTGGACCAGGGCTCTGGCGCCAGGGAGGGCGGTCCAGCCGACCCAGAGTCCAGCGATCACGGTGACCGCACTGGGCACAGGCGCGTCTGCCCACAGCAGGCGGCGCTCGCGGGAGGTGCCCCACCCTCCGAGAGGGGCGGCCCTTCCTCCCGACTCGCCCTGTGGGAGCGTCCTGATCTGGGGCTGACCTGCTCGTGGTCACTGCCGCCCCGGCCGCCTGGCACAGCCAGGCGGGCTCGGGCGTTTGGCCTGTTTCCATGGTAAATGGCTTGGGCCTAGCCCCTCGATGCCGTGTGTGCTCAGTGCTGGAGGATGCTGGCACCTGCTCAGGCGTCCCCTCCGCCCCTCCGCGGCCAGCCTTGCGGTCAGCGGGATAATTACATGGTTCGTTTTGAATAAAAATATTTATCTATTGCTTGCCAAAGCTGTTCAATTTTAGCCCGTGGCTGTGCAACTTTAATCAGAGGTGTTTGTGGCTTACCACACTGTAGCATGTTTATTTTTGTAGCTCATTGTAGCATTCAACCCTTGGGAAAAATGACAGAAAACAGTTTATGATTTTCATTAATAAAAATGCGTTTCGGACCCATTTTTGAAGGGGAGAAATGTAGCGACTTCCCTGTCATGACGGAGGAACGGGGCTGGCGTTGATGGCAGCGCCCCTTGTCCCGACCACCAGGTGCTGCACTCGGTCGCTGCCCCTCAGGGCAGCCCTGGACACCTGCATGCTGGCCGGCTGGCCAGCCACCACCTCACTTTGAGTTCGCTGCAGTGGATGCCTTTTGTTCCTGCTGACCGCGGATTCAGAACTTCAGCTTTCCGCCCCATCTTCGAGAGCTGCCCCGGCATGTGACACTGCCTGTGCCCGGCGTTCGGCGGGATGACTCGGAGCGCGTGGTGCTGTGAAGCGACGTCCACTGTGCAGCCCTCAGCGACCTGCGCTCAGCGGCTCAGCCCAGGAGGCTCACGGCCGCCCCGGCTGGGCGCCAGGCCCCACGGCTCGCCCCCTTTTCCTCCTGCCGGAGCCGCCAGTTGCTCTCTGCCTCGAGTCTGGCTTTCCTGAGGCTCCCCGGAGCAGGGGACGCACACGGCATTTGTGTCCACTGCCCGCAGCCCCTCAGCAAGGCCTGGGGGCCGGCCCTGGGGCCACCAGCGGCGGTTTCCTTCGTTTTTATGACTGGGGTGTTCACGGTGCTGGTGCCCATTGAGTGTGCATGTGAGAGTGTTGTGTGTGAGTGCGTGTGCGAGTGTGAATGTGGGTGTGTGAGTGCACTGCACATGTGTGCAAGTGTGTTTGAGAGTATGTGCGAGTGAGTGTGCATGTGCGAGTGTACACACGTGTATGGGTATGCGAGTGTGATTGCAGGTGTGTGCAAGTAGGAGAGTGTATGTGCGCACTCATGTGAGTGTGTGCAAGAGTGCATGTGTGTGCTGCGAGAGTGGGTGCGTGGGTGTGTATGTGTGTGCGTGCACGTGTGTGCGTGAGAGTGAATGTACATGGGTGTGCATGTGCACCACGTGGCACACACCATCCATACTCGCACGTCTGTCAAAGGCACTTAAGTTGCTTCCAAGTCGTCTTTGTCATAAGAAAGTGAATGCTGGATGTGATGTCTCCTCAGCACAGGTGGGTTTCTCCATACGACTCATGATTACTGAAGAAGAAAATTGGTTACTGGAATCCAAGGTTCTTCAATTTTTCATAAATTTCCCGGCTCATAGTGATGAAAGTTCCTGAGGACTATTTTTTCGGTTTCAAAACTCAAATTTCAAAGAAAGGAATTAAGAATCTGAGAAGGTATAAGGTCCCCGCCCCAAACTTGCAACTACTTAACAGCAGAAATTGGGTCAGAATTTCACTCTCTGCTCTCAGTACAGTTTCTAGAGAGTATGGCATAACTTGACGCCTGCGCTTCAGTCTACGTAACTGAGGAAACGTGAAGTTCATGATTAAAGAATCTTGTACATGGTAAGAAAAACGTGTCTTCACGCTCTTAGGTGGCGTCTCTGCAGGTTTCTCCAGCGTCTGAGACATGCGCTTCTGCCTCCTGCCGCTGAGGGCCGCCGGTCCAGCTGCAGGGCCAGCAGCAGGTCTTGCTCTTGCTGGCTTTCCTGCCTGCTCATACTGCACTGACCGGAGCATCCTGGGCCACAGGGCACAGCTGGACCAGAGCTCGCCGCTGGCCGCTAGCCGGACCCGCGGGGACTGGCCACACAGGGCCGTGAGCTCTGCAGCAGGGACCCCAGCCCCGGGCCAGGCGCTCAGGGCCGCGTGGAGACCCTGGGGGAGGCGGGCGTGGTGGGCCGGGCACTGGGTGCGGTGGGACAGGCCCTGTCCTCTGCCGGGAGGGGCCCCGGGGCCCGAGGCGGCAGAGCCTCCCGCAGGCCACAGCGCTGCCGCCATTGGTGTCTGGGGGCACGTGTGAGGCGGGGGGTTGGAAGCTCGAGGCATCTGTGGGGTGCTAGCCGCAGACGCGCGGGGGGGCGGGGGTGTCGCGGAGGAAGGGAGCCAGACAGCGAAGCATCCAGGTGGCGTGCTCGTGCTCGTGGTTCTGACTTGCTCCCACCTCTCGGCCTGGTCTGCAGGGGCCAGTGGCCAGTATGTCCCTTTTGCTCCTCCCTCCACAGTCCGCAGGGTGCCAGGCGAACGGTGACTGGCTGCCTCTTGGAGGGTTGACGTCGTCAGAGTCGCTATTTGTTTTGAAGGTCAACCGGCGTTTCTGGGTAAGTTTGGACACAGGCGGAACCAGAGCCTCAGGAAGGCCTGCCGTCCCGGCAGGAGGATGTGGGGCATGGCAGCGGCGGGGGCCGCAGCTGCTGGCGTCCAGGCCTGGGCCTGCGGGGAGGACAGTCCTCCAGCCGGGAGGGAGGGCCCGTTTTGGATGGGGTCAGCCTGTTTTCTTTCTCCTTTTTAACTGAAGTTTGGCTTCTATTTTGGTAAAGAAGTAAGATTGCATTGATTTGCCTTTCATTCACCTGACACTGTGATTTTGGGGGTCCATTTCCACACCGCATAAGCACACGTCCACCTCCACTGCCCCCCACTCTCCCCTGAACAACCACGTCACTGTTCACAACCTCTGAGGGTGATTTTTGCGGCGTTTCCCGGTGCAGTAGCTCAGCGTCCACCGTTTTGTGCCGGAGACTGTGTCTCCGGTGCTTGCCGACGGTCTGCCCCGACCGGTCATGCCCGGGTGTGAGCCGCCTGCCGATGGGCGTTGGTGCGCCCCCGTGTCTTGGCCGCTGTGGACGGGGCCCTGTGTCTCCCAGTCCTGTGGGTGGACACCTGGCAGAGGTGCTGTGGTCAGGGGCACTTCTGCACACACCCTCCTTGGCCCTGCAGAGGGAGGGCAGCGCAGGGCTGAGCAGATGGGCGTGCGCGGCCTGTGTGCGGCCACAGCTCAGCGGGCCTGTTCTGGAAGGTTCCCAGGCACAGGCGTGTGGAGGAGCAGCGCTGCCTCCTGACCCCGCCCCGCAGGGCAAGAGCGGCCGAGGGTCTGCTCTGAATGGCTGTGCAGGCCGGCCTGACGGTGCTGAGGCTTGAGCGCAAGCCAGCCAGAGCCTGCTTATTTACGCCTCTCACGCTGCGGGGCGAAGGGAAACCAGGCCACTTAAATACAAAGTAGACGTAGTTTGAGGACAAGTGCATCGCCCGGAAGCACCAGCTGCGGCACTGAGCCCCATGAGAAACAAGACGCGGAGCAGGCAGGGAGGTCGCGTGGTTTCCTCGGCTGCTTCAGGGACACCCTTATGCGGCCTCCAGAAAACCCTGTGAGAACAACCCCCAGGAGCAGCCCTGACCGGGAGGGAAGGCCGCTGTGCTGAAAGCGTAGGGCACCGAAGACAGAGCTGAGGACAGGCGGGAAGCTGTTCTGTGCTCGTGGGCTGGAAGGATTAGTAACATCAGAATATCCAGACCTCCCAAAGAAATCCGCAGATGCAGTGCAATCCCTGTCAAAATCCCGAAGATACTTCATAGCACTGTAACAGATTCTAAAATGCACGCAGAGCCAAGTAACCAAAGCAAGCTTGAGCAAAACTGAAGTGCCGGGCTTCTGTTTCAGACCGCGCAGCCGTGCATCGCTTAGCGGTTGGTCGGTGGCACGTGGACGACGCCGACCCCACGGCCGCTCCTGCAGCCCCTCTGGAGCTGTGAGACGTGCGCTGTGAGACGTGCGCGTGGCAGGGCCAGGTATCCCTTTCTAGCACGCGCTTTTGACACTAGGGTGTGGTTAAGTTACCGCAACTGCAAGTGAGTGGTGTTGCCGTAAACACAGGCAGAGAGCAGTGGGCAGGTTAAGGAGCTGAGGAATAGAACCAGATGTATTTGGTCAATTAATTGATGTAACAGGAGCCAAGACTATACAGTGGTCAGGGGTTGTGCCTTCAGTAAATGGTGTGGGAAGGGGTAGAAAGGAGAAGACTATGAGGTGAGGGCCCCTGCCGTCCCCTTTGCGAGCACCGCACAGAAGCACAACGCAAGAGCGTTTCTCCTGCCAGGTGGCCAGACAGTGGAAGTGCAGCGCATGGCCCAGGCAGCCCCCTCAGCGCTCCCGGACGTGGCCCAGGCTGCCTGAGGCTCACGTTTCTGCCTTTGGAGCTTGCGCTAGTCTGTGAGCACGAGCAGGGCCTGCCTGCTCACGGCTGCAGCGTTGTGGCCGCTGGTGGAGGCCAGACCTGCGGAGGTCCAGGGCTGCTCCAGGCTGTCTCCTTTGAGCTTGAGATGAGAGCGAGGTTGTTGTGCCCCCAGAGGGACACGGGTGGCAGCCGGCTGGTCCCGGGCCCATCTCACCCTTGAGGGCAGGGCGGTGGCCTGACCAGGGCCACAGCGGACATGGGCCAGCGGCCGCTGGACGGGGCGTGGGTTGGGGAGATGAGACGGGGGGCCGGGCGGTCTCCTGGGAAAGGGGCTGGTGCCTGGGGTGGGGACAGCGAGGGCTCGATGGGTGAGGGGGCTGACCCGCGCCACGCACTGAGGATGGCGGGTGCACATGACCTGCACGGTGCACCCCTGAAACGTAGATAGCGCCATCGCGTCGCGTCACTTCAAGGACAGTCAGGGATGGCGGTGCTTGGGGGTTGATGGCAATAGCAGGAGGCTGAACGCATGAAAATGGGAGAGCTCCTGGAAGTAATTGGTTTTGTTGTCTGCAAGAGTGGGAGGTGCAAAAACGGAAAGAAATAAATTAATCTGCGACTATTTCACAGGGAAATGTTCTCTGAGATTTTTAGGGGTCAAGTCAAGATTGCTTCAGATGCTGGGCTTGGGGTATGGGCAGAGGCACCACAGACAAATCGGGTAACTGGCAGGAGCCACTCGGAAGCCCAGACTCGAGAGCGGGGACCCAGCCCGTGAGAACCGCCGCGCGTGAGCGGGTGAGAATGCCGCTGGACGTCTGCAGGTGCGATCTGCAATTTCCGCGGCGAGATGGGAATTTAAAATGTGCACTTTTAGGGGAAAATAAGATGATGGCTTGAAAACAGCAGAGATGCCTAATGTGGAGATTCAGATCCAAGAAATCGCCGGCATGCACACTGGGCGAAATTGCAGGGGAGCTTGGCTCTGCAGAGGGGAAGCACAGGTGGGCGTGGGGTGGTGGACTCCTGGGGGGTGGGGGACAGCAGCAAGGCAGGGGCTTGGGTGACGGCGGAGGTGGAGGTGCGGGGGGCTCGGGTGACGGCAGAGGTGGAGGTGCGGGGGGCTCAGGTGACGGTGGAGGTGGCAGGGGGCTGGGATGACGTTGTGTAAACGGGGACTCGGACGACGTGGCATAGTGCTGACGAGGGCACGGCTCTCGCTCTTGCAGGCCTGGGCAGCGGGCTGGGAAGGGGCGTCTGGCCTCGGGCAACACCGACCGCCGGTCACACGAAAGAAGAAGCAGCTCAGATGGCCACTGAAGGGCCGGCAAACGGCGTGGCAGTGGCAGGCCACAGGACCTGGCGGAGAAAGAAGGAACCAGCTGGGCCCCCAAACCACGAGAGCCCACTCGGCAGCAGGCGTGCGGAGACGTGCAGCCCCAGAGGCGCCCGCGGTGCGCCCAGCCAGACCTCCGCTGAGCGGCACGGGGCGGGGGGCCGCGCGGGTGGAGGCAGGTGCGGGAGGCGGGTCCTTGTGCCACGCTGGCGGGCCCAGGCTGCCGGGCGTCAGATTCGCGGCTGTCTGCTTGAAGCAGGTTCAGCGCGTCGTGTGCCGCTGCAGCCCACAGACCCTCCGGGGGGCAGTTTAGATGGCGAGAGACACTGGCGCCCAGTGGACTTCAAGGCGCTGAGTCAGCAGGGGTGGGGAGGGGACTCGGTCCTCCAGACGCCCGCAGGGCTGGGCTCCCACGAGGCGGGAAGCGTGCTGCATCGCTGGGATGGCAACGACCTAGTTTTCCCTTATTTTCTATTTACTCTCCCCATAGCTCCAAGGTAAAATATATAAGTGCCATTTGTTTTCTGGTAATAATTGTCCCCCCGGAAGCAGAATGATAAGTTGTGGAAGAGATATGTTTTAATTATTTATTGACAATGTGAACTGCTTTGAGCAATGTAACACTATAAATAAGAGCGGCTAATTTGGAAAGCTTCAGCGTGTACAGCAAGTCGATCACCGCAATCCTGAGGCACACACGGCAGCGTGGGTTCTGCGTGTTCTTGGTCTGTTCGTCGGGACACGCCCCAGGAAAGGGTCCCGAGGGCTGCCTTGGTGGACGCGGCGCATGGTGCAGGTCGCAGAGAGGAATTCGGCTGTGGCTTTTCGAGGTGTTTGCAGGCCAGCGAATGGCACAGCTTTCTCCAAAACGCTCCAGCGCCATTTTTCACGATGGTGTCCTTTACTGTTTGTTTTGATCCATGAAGCCGTTACGGCCATCCTAATAGCGACGGCTTTCATTTCCACCCCACACACAGCGGCATTGCTGCTGCCGCTGCCGCTGCTGCTCTCATCTCTCTTGCACAGAGTAAGATTTAATTTTACTGATCATTGCTTGTAATGTCTGCCTGGCGGCTGAGAGCAGAGTCCCTGTCCAATCTCCACTTCCCCTTCAGGTTAAGAGGCTTCGTTTCCTAGTCATTGAGCATTGTACATACGGACGCAGGGATGTGTGCTGATGGAGGGACGTAGAGGGGAAAAGAAGGTAGATCCTTATTTGACATGGCTCTTTCCCAACGAGTTCATTTTCTATTATTGGTCTGTATATGAAGATTAAACATTAACTGTCTCGCACTGTAAGAAGCCTTCCGATAATGCTGAAAGATGACCCCCTGAAGGTTACTGCTCTGTGCTGATGGCCCTCTCTGAATGCTTCGGCCCTTCTGTGGGGCGTGGGGAGTGGACCGTATTCTGAGCATGCTGGATGTCTGGACGTTGGTGCATGGCAATTCTAGGTCGCTGACCATCCCACGCAGCATCAGACATGCAGGCTGGGTTTTCAGGTACAAGCAGACCTCATCTCCAAGGTCACACAGGACTTGACCTGCCTCACTGGGTGGCTGTAAGGTGAAACGAGGTGGTGGATTTAAAGCTGACGGCAGATTGCGTTGTCACACGTAGTAACCACTCAGTAAGCAGCAGCCTTTTGCATGTGGAAGGGAGAAATCAGGGTACATATTTCTAGTTGCATCTTTTCCTTAAGGAAATTCAGAACTGAGTGCTACTGGATAACAATGGAATTTTTTTTTTTTAATGCAGAGTGGAACCTGAGCAGATGGAAGACAAGAAATGGGGGCTGTTCTCTATCTTTGTTATAGTTTTTGGTTTTGAGCTGGGAGGCTTTATTACTTACTGTAAATTTAAATATAAAAGTTTCATGGTCTTTTTGTCGATGTTTTGTGCCCTTCCAGATCACTGTCCTTGGCCCTCCAGCGGCCCTCAGTCGCCGGGGACATCCCTGTCTTGAGTGGACTCCCCAGATGGGGGCCCATGGAGACCGGGGAAGACCACCTTGTTTCTCCAGCGGTGGTCAGCAGGTGGGTCCAGCGGTTTTTTCAGTACAGGTTAAAGATATCCGAGAAGGCGAAATGATGTTCCTTCTGGCCTGAGTATGGACTCTGCATTTTTAACTAACACATCAAAGAGGGATCGGTTTAATTGTTCTTCTGTGTGAAAATCTTATTTTATTGCCCCCATCCGACTGCCACCTTTTAGACCTAGAGCAGAAGCTGTGACCCCAAGCATTTAATGAGGACTTTCTTTTGTCGATGACTAAAGAGCCTCCTTTCCAGACACGTCTCTGCATTGAAGACCGGGCTCGCGTGGCTGATCCCTCATCAATAATCCTAGCAGGGTTATTGCTCGTCACTCACCTCAGCAGCAATCACTCGTGACTCTGGCTGGCGTTTACCGGCATGTGCCAAGCGGGTGCTTTACACGTCTTCCTCGTTTTATGTTCCTGGAAACCCTACGTGGTAGATGGTACCAGCCAGACATGTTGGTAAAATGGCAGCTAAGCACTTAGAGAATTTTCCAGAAATCACATGCAGTCTGGACGCCATGTAGCTACTGAACGGCCGGGCCCCTGACGCCCAGGCTCTTGCCTCCATGCTGCTGTTGGAGCGGGGCCTCCCTGGCCTCCAGCTGCACGTCTTCCTAATTTATTTGGGAGATATTTCTGGAGTAATTAGCAATGGTTTCACTTTCAAAGCTGGCAGAAAGGTGTGCATGATTTATATCGTGCTCGGATAGTGGGAAGCATCCAATTATCCATAATCCCAGCGACAGCTTTGCCCTGAGAAGCTGCAGGATCATTCTTTTCTGTGTGTTGCTGCCCAGAGGGACCAGAGTCTAGGCCAACACAATCCATTACGTTAGTGGCGGTCGGAAGTAACACTCCGAGGTCCTGGTTCACAACCTCACTCAAGACAGATTTAACTTTCTCATGAGAGGTCACAGCTAAAAAGCAAGAGTGACAATAGGTGGTTTTTCTGCACTTGCCGATATTCGTTGCTTGCTTTAAAAATATGTAACTTTTAATGATACATATCATATGTAGTAAAAGGTTGTATTTGGGGGCCTCCCTGGTGGCGCAGTGGGTTAAGCAACACACTATGAAGCAAAGCACAGCCACTGCAGCACGAGTTCAGTCCCTGCCGCCGGCCAGGGAGGGGCCCACAGGGCGCAGCAGACCTCTCCTGCCTCGCCCGCTGCTGCCCTCAGCAGTGTGTTTCTGTCCATCTGCCTGTTCTGCTCCCCACTCTGGTGAATCCTCTCACCTCCCACGACTCTGGCCTGTACCCCAGCTCTTGTGTGCATAAATAAATCTTTTTTTAAAAAAAGGTTGTATTTGCATGGGATCAAAAGGAAGCATCATCTGATCTTTTTAAATGTAATATTAACAAGTCATTTTGTTAGGGTAGTACAAAAAGTCCATGAAGACTGAGCATGTCGATATTCTGTGATTGTGGAAGGTTCTCTCTCTCACCGGGTTAGTGTTTGGGTTTCAGTGATTGTGTAAATATGGCTATTTGGGGGCGTTCTACTCAAAAGGCCTCTGGGTCTCGCTGGAGGTCAGGCAGCTCTAAAGCGCCACCCCTGGGGCGGGTGCGGTCCAGGCCCCGTGCGGCCGTGCCCGGGCTCACGGGGCTTCTCGGGTTCTGTGTTCAGTGAAAAGCATCATCGCCTTCCATCCGGAGCATTGTACGTGCGTCTCTTCAGATGTGTGTCTGTGCACTGTTAATTAGATCTGTGAGACTCTCATAAAACTGTCCTTGGCAGAAATGAAAATGCCAAACTTGTAAATTATTTTTTGCATGTGTTAAAGTCGAGACTTGTGTGCTGTGCTAAGGAGACGCCCTGTTAGAGAGTAACAGTTACCTCAAGCGGTGGCTGTGACTTGTGGGCGGGGCGGGGCGCCAGGGCTGGCTGCCTGTGGGCAGAACCTGCTCCCCGGGGCAGCACAGGTGTCGCTGCCTCTCAGCCTCCTGCCGGGCACGTGAATGCAGCCTGAGCTCGTAATTGTTGGGATCCAAACTTGCTCGAATGTTTTTCTCCTGCTCTAAATGTTTGAAGATGCGCTTGAGGAGCTCAGGCTCTCACCGTGTTTCAAACGCACACCCAGCTCTGCCAGCCCTGTTGCGTCCCTTCTAATAGGACAGACGTGGGAGGCTGATCTTCCTGGCTCTGACAGGCTTGAGCAGGAAAACGAAGCTCCTGCACCGTCCCCTAAATGGAAAACCTCAGCGTGCTATATGGGCTTTGACAAATAAAAACACAAATCAAAGCCTCTAACAGCACATCTGTTCTTATTTACAGGAATTAGACCGTCGACGCTGCTGCTTGGAATCAGAGGTAAGCATTGCGTTTAATCTGTCATGCCTGCAGGTTTTTATGGAGTTCAGACGTTTTCAAGGCTTGGCTTGATAAGCCCCTCATTATGCTTCTCGAGGTAGCGCTGTCATCTGCGTCCAGGACCTCACTAACAACATTTCCAGTTCGGTGGGAGCAGAGATCATCGCTGCCTTTCATTTGATCTCAGGCTGTTTGGTAGTGGGAGATGTTGTGCCACTCTGTTTTGGGGGGATGTTAAGCCATTGGGTTAAAAGTGCACCCAATTATGTTATATCTTTAAGCAACTTGGAAGTGCAGTCATACCCGGAAATTTACCACCAGGCTGTGTTTATGGGAAGCTCAGGTGGCGAAGCACGCGGACGCAAGGTGGGGGTCACAGAGCTGGCAATGACACCCTGTCTTTCCCTGGTGCGCTTTAAAAATGAGGGTGTTGCTGAATAGACTCAAGTCGAGCTCAGAAAAACTGGGGGTTTCACTTTCTAAAACGCTGCTGGCAACGAGCCGTGCACACGGCGATGACGGTGGCTGCCTTGCTCTCACAGCGGAGCAGCACCCAGTGCACGGCTCTCCTGGGCTGAGACAGCCCCATGGGCCACGGCAAGGCCTGTGTCCATCGCCCAGGTGGACGTGGAGGGCCTGGGGCGTTTTCTTCCCAAACGTAGCAACAGCAGGAAATGTAGCTGCCTGCTCAGTGTGGGTCTCTGACATGAGGCTGGTGCTTGTGCACACACACACATGCACACACATGCACATGTGCATGCACACACACAGGTGTGGCTGAGGAGGGGCCGGGGAAGGTGGTCAGAGACCCGGCACAGGCACCCCCTGCCGAGTTTGCACGTCTCGGCGCTGCCGGTTTAACGGTGCCTGGCGTAAGTGTGCGAGGAGCAGGACCACCCGGTGTCACGGGGCGTCCAGAGTCCCCTCTGCACGGGCCAGGGTCACTGGTAGACGCGAGTGTGTTTGCAAAGCGGCAATTTCGGGGAATTCCGGCACAGCTCCTGTTTCCTGCAGGTTGCCTCGGCCGTGAGGGGAGGCTTGGGGCGAGAGGCAGGGGTGAGGGAGTGGCCTCTGTGCAGCCAGGCCCGCCTCCTCTCCTGGGGGAGGCCCCGGACCTCAGTGCGCTGGTGGGGCCCCTCGCCCACAGGCCCGGCAAGCGCCGTCCTTCCCTTCTGGCAGCTGCGCTGGGCCAGACCCGGGGCCCTGGGAACTCGGGGCGGGGCAGCCTCTGCACCTGCCCCTCACGCCGCGGTCTCCAGCCCGCTTGCCGCGGTGTCAGCATGGGTGACAGTAGTGCGTGGGGGGCTCCCTGAGGATGTGGTCTCGCCGGCTTGCTGTTGGCCTTTGCGCTGCGGCGTGCTCTGTGGCCTGGCCCTCTCTTCTGGACGCGGCAGTGGGTCTGGGCTGACCAAGCACGTGGATGCTGCCAGCCCGCCCCGGGCGCTGCTGCTCCAGCCACGCGGACCCCACCTGCTGGCGACGGTGCCCCCGCAGCCGGCATGCCCAGGGCCCCGCGGCACGTCCCGGCTGGCCTCCCCGCCTGGCACCTGCCGGCCGCTGCATGGTGCTGTGTGTGCTGGGCCGCCGGGGGGTGGGCCTCAAGATAGCTCTGCCCGTTCACGGCTCCCAGGCTGGGCGTGGCCCTTGAGTCCATCGGGCCGGTGCAGGGGTGCAGACGGGTTCACGTGTTTGAAGGAGAAGGTCCGGCTGGCGGGTCTGTGCTTTAGACATCACTGAGGGGGACGCAGATGCCGCCTCGGCTGGGCCTGCAGGGACACACAGAAAAACACTCCTACATCTTAGAAAGGCTGCCCGGCCCTGAGGCTGCCCGGACCCACTGGCAGGAGCAGCTTCTCCGGGGCCATAGCAGCCCACACAGTGGGGCACCCACCCGCAGGTGCAGAAGCTGCTGGCCTCCCTGGGTGCCAGCAGACAGCAAACAGAGGCCGTCACGCCCGTGCCTGCGAGCACCGTGCCCGCCTGGAGGGAGGCCTTGATCTCTCTCTAGAGCTCGAGCTGCAAGGGAGTGTGGGTGTGACAGTAGCTTCCGCGTCCGTCAACAGAAGAGAGCATGGAAAGGAGGGACTGGAGGGCGCTCACGTCAGTGGCCGCCAGCCGCGCTCTCCCTGTGGCTGTGACACCTTAACTGGGCCCCGCTCCCTCTGTCCTTCTGTCCCTCTGTGTGTCTCTCTCTGCATGTTCTAGAACCTGGGGTTTTCACTGCTGCGTAACAGCTATTCATGCCCGTCCTCTCTCCTCCAGTGCGGTGCTGACTCTGGCTGCTTTGGTCTGTATCTGGACGTGCCGCGTCGCCGTGCTACTGCAGTGTCAGTTTCAGCTGGCCCTGTGGTTTCACTGTGGTCAGTGCCGCACGCTCACCGGTGAGGCTTTTCCCGTCTATGCTTAGCAGCTTCTCAAGGCGAAAGGCCGGGGCCTGCTGCCGGCTCCTGGCTGTCCGTCTGCCTGTCCCGGCTGTGACTGCTCGAGCTCCCGCCCACGCCTCCTCCCTGCCGTGGGACCCGTCTCCGTGATTCGTGTCTTGTTTTATTTGCTTTGTTCCTTAGATGCCACGTATCAGTTCAGTCTTGCGGCTCTGGCCATCTCTGTGAGCGGTGCCTCCCCCGAGGCCCGTCGTGCTGCGTGTGCACGTGCATGAGTGTGCACAGGTGTGCTGTGTGCATGCCCCTCATCTTCTTTGTCCATCCACCTACCCATAAAGACCAGGTTGCTTCCATCCTTTGCCATCACAGATGGTGCTGCAGTGAAAACGAAGGTAGCACATCTTCACTTTGGTGTTTTCTTTTTCTTCAGATGAACATCTAGAGGGAGAAGTACTGGATGGGGGTAGTTCTGTTTGTTATGTCCTTGAGGAACTTAATGCCCCTCTCTGCGGTGGCGCTTCCCTCCCCCACGCACGCCCTCCCCCGCCACCCCTTCCTTTCTGAGGACAGCTGCCCCTGCATGGTGAGGGGGCGCAAGTTCTGCCCTGCATCTGCCGGTGATGGGCACGGGCCCCTCACAGGCCTACTGGCGTCTGTGTGTCTTCAGAGACGCCTGTGCAGGGTCTCTGCATGCCTTCCTGTTGTGCTGTTTGCTGACTGCTGCTGAGCCCCACAGTTGTCTCTAGCTTAGATGCCAACGGTTCCTGTGCCGGGCGGTGTCTCGCTCCCCCCCGCAGGCTGTCTAGTGCAGCTGTCTTCTCGTCCCGCCGTGTCTTCTTCACTGGCAGATTTGCTTAGTTTTGCCTTTGTTTCCCTCGCCTTTGGGGTCAGATCCAAAAACCAAAACGACGCTTCTAGCACCAGTGTCCACACGTCCACTCTGTACATCCCTGCCGGCCTGCTGTGCTTGCTGACGTGCCGCATTTCAAGCAAGAGTCCCGTGCAGGTGGCTGGGCTGCGTGGCTGCACACGGTAAGTGAATGGTGGTGGTGAAGTTGCTCAAGTGACTTTCAGGTTATCTCCTCCATGAGACGCACCCTTCCTGGGCCCGGCCTTTGCATCCGCCTCCTGGGTTTCCTCTCCGGCAGATCTTGTCGTGAGCTTGTCGACTCCACAGGTGGCCTGGGACTGCACTGCACTGGCGGTCACGTGTGGGACTCTCCCTGCTTCTCACTGACTGCTCCTTTGATAGACTTCAGCGACGTTTGGCAGGTTTTCTTGTATAGATCTGCTTTGTTAAATTTATAGCTAATTGTTTCATATTTTGTAAGGCAAGGTCTCGGCTGTGTTTTGTGTTTCAAATGCAGCTTGTTTATTGCTGCTGTATGGATGGAGAGCAGCTGACTTTGTCCATCAGCCCTGCATCCTGCTACCTGCTCTAATCACCTGTTAGTCCCAGAGGTTCTTTTGTATATTCTTTTGAATGTCCTATGGGAGGTCTCTTGGCAGTTTCTTACAAAACCAGACATATTCTTGCCGTCTGACCTATTAATCACAGTCCTCATTTAGCCAAAGGAGTTGAAAAACTACGTCGACAGAACCACCTGCACACAGGTGTTTGCAGCAGCCCTATTCCTATTTGCCAAGCTTGTGGGGGACTGGAAAAGTTATCTAGGTATAGCTAGACAATACAGTATTGTCTGGCATGAAAATAAATGGGTTATCAAGTCATCAAAGAAATGGACCAGACTTAAATGCGCATTACCAGGTGGCAAGAACCAACCTGAAAGCACTGTGTGCCCTGTGACGCCAGCTCTGTGCCATTCTGAGAAAGGCACAGCCAGGTGCATAGAATGCCCAGGGTGCCTGGCCTGGGGAGGGGTGTGGGCAGACACAGGCTGTTCCTGCCCCGGGGCCTCCTGGGTGTGGTCACAACTGGGGGTCAGAACTCTGCGCCTTTGTCTGAGCCCGCAGAGAGCTGGCCCCGAGAGGGACCCCTGATGTGAGCTGGACACAGGACCACACTGGTGTGAGGTGCGGGCTCGTCGGTTGTAGAGAGTGAACACTTCTGTGGGTCGGTCGTGGGGCTGTGCATGCCTCAGGCTGGTCATGTATGAGCTATCTCTGCACCTCCCTCTCTATTTTACTATGAATCTAAAATTGCTCTAAAATAAAGTTTAGGGCCTGCCTGGTGGTGCAGTGGGCTAAGCAACACACTGTGAAGCAAACCGCAGCCACTGCAGCACCAGTTCGATCCCTGCCTCTGGCCAGGGAGGGGACCCACAGGGTACAGCAGACCTCTCCTGCCTCCCCGCTGCTCCCCTCAGCCGTGGGTTTCAGTGGACCTGCCTGTTCTGCTCCCCGCTCTCTGTGGTGAATCCTCTCACCCCCACACCTCTGGCCTGTACCCCAGTGCTTGTGTGCATAAATAAATAAATCTCTAAAAAAAATAAAGTCTATTACAAAAAACGTCCGCCAGAGCCAGAAGAGCTAGCACGGCCTTGTCAGCTCCTTCGTCACTGCCAGCTCTGGAATATGCTGGAAGTTCTCTGGAAGAATACATTTCTGTTGTTGGAGCCTCTCATTAGGTGGCAGTTAATTATGGAAGCCCTGAGGAGTTCATAAGCATAGAATAAATTATCCTGGATGGTTTGGCAATCCTCATCTGTAACTCCATCCAGGATTTCTTTTTGTTTTGTACTTTAGGTGAAAATTTAATGTAGTGGAAAACGTGACTTTCACTATCATTTCACTGTAACTCATGTTAACGAGGCTGCTCGAATCCCTTGCATACTGTAATGAATTTGTCCTGTTAACTCTTTTCATTATGTATTTATTAATCTGATATTATTAGCACGATAATGGCCTATTTTGTTTACAATCCTTCCTTCAGTCTATCTTGATTTCCTTATTTCTTGTAAGCAGCAGAGAGAACCAAGGGATGCGTTTACTCCTCGGTGGGAAAATCTCCCAGCAGCATCACGCAGTTCTTTGCACACATTTTCTGCTCCAATTTTTTTTCATAACATTTTCTTCACTTTCCTTTAAGCTCTTGTGTTCACAGCACTTTAAGCTTTCACTAGCATCACCCCAAATTCCTTACAGCTTTTCCACACTCTGCCTACTCCTCAGCTCCAAAGTCATTCCTATATGTTAGAATTTTTGTTTTACAGCATCCCACTTCTAAGTGGCCACAGTCTAAACACAGCTACCTGTTGCTGCAGACGATGCAGTACCAAGTTCAGTGGCTCGTCACAGGTGCGTCTGTGGTTTGTGTGGTTGGTGGGCAGCACTTGGCCAGGCCTGTCTGTGGACTGGCTGTGCGTCTGCCCCGGGGAGCTGCTGGCTTCCCTGGGCAAGGGCCAGCCTGGCCTTAGGGTAGCAGCCCTGGCCCTGCTGCTCTCAGTATCGCGCCGGCCAGCCCTGTGTGAAGGCCTCGTGCGGGTCCAGACAGCGGGAGGTGCCCCCACCCGATTATGCACTGTCTCCCCCAGACGCCGTGGGCGCCTCTGCCAGGGGCTTCTTGGTCCTCAGCGGGCAGTGGCCCGTGGATGTGTTGAGACTGACCTGAAGTGTAGGACTGTGGTTCTACACTGGTCTTAACATACGGAGGGTCAAAACTGACAAATGACTTCAAATTTTCCGCCACCTTGAGGTTTCGCTGGACACGCCCACCCCGACCCTCGAGGGAGATGGTACATGAAGCTCATCATCTTGGGTCTGGCACCGCGTGAGGCTTCCTGGGGTTGAGGCCGCTGGGCTTCAGTGTGGCCGGCTGCTCCCGGCTGACCTGCTCTCAGCGGGCAGGCCCTTGACTGGCTGACCGGGTCTTCTGGGCGCAGTGGCAGATGCGATGTCACCGGCGCCAGCATGTGGCTGCAGTTTGGAGCAGGTGGAGCTGCGCTCACAGGGCTGAGAACCCCCGCCCACCAGGACTGACATCAGTTCTTGAATGTGCTTAATTAAGAGAAAAATGTTCGCTTTCCTCTCTGCAAACAACCCGTCGTTAATCAGGGAAGTTTCACCAGAGCTGGACGTCAGCGAGACCAGACAGAACGGTGACAGGCGCAGACTGCACTCCCCACCCAGAACCCCACTCGGTCTGCTGCGAACTGGGCTCGGATCTAGCCGTCTTGGCAGACAATTTAGCAAGAAAAGACGCATCCGCAGCCATGTAATTAGGGGAGAATCACACCAGCAATTAGTTGGAGAGTAGGTGTTACTTCTAGTTAGCATCTATTTTCAGTTATTTGTGCTTTGGCTTTTCCCGCGGTCTCTTGCTTTCTGTGTGGCTTCCAGGCAGACGCCAGCAGGCAGCTCCTTCACACACAAGCCACGCGCTCCCCGCGAGGCTTCAGCTCCTTTGGCATGACTCGTCCGCCTCTGGTACTGGTATCTGGGCTCCACTCAGGGAGCCACCCTCGTCGAGCTCCTCCGTCCCGAGGGAGCAGCTTCTGCAGCCAGTGTGTTCGGTCAGGGTGTGTGTTGCTCATGACCTGTCTCAGTTACTCCTTGATGTGGCCTGTGCTGACGTGAACCCCCCTCGTCCATCTTTTCTCTTCAGACCGTCCTGTGAATACCCACGATGGGCTGTGGGCACCTGGGTGGGCAGTGGAGCCCCCGGAAGCCCAGGGAGGGAATCCTGGTGTGGCTCGGAGGTCGCCAGGGTCTGCACGTACTCCCGGACAGGCCTGTGTTCACATGTGTTGGCCTCAGTGCCCTGAACACCACCACGAAGGTGCTTGGATTCCCTGCGCTTCCAGACGTGGGGGGCTTGGTTTGCTCCCACTCACTTTGGGGAGGGCGGCCGGAGGCCTCAGCGTCTCCACAGCGCACGTGTCCCCGGCTGAGGGGCTCGGCCGCTGGGCGGGGTCTCATCTGCACAGGCCACACGCTGAGGCCAGCCTGAGGTCTGCAGATGCACAGATTTCAGGTCTGAGGGGTTCACGTCCCATTGAGAAGAAGCGGATGGCGTCCGACTCCAGGAGGGGCCGTGCCTGCACACACGCGTGCCAGCTTCACAGCCAGCGTCCGGCGTTCCTCTTCTGGGACGTGCGGTCCACTCAGGGTGGTCTCCCCCTTGCTGGGCAGTAATGCGCTCCTCCAACCCTGGAGGGTGGGTGCCCCCGCCCTGCACAGCTGCAGGGGGGTCAGGGCGCTGTCAGGGAGGCCTGGGCCCTCCCACCCAGCAGCGCCTTCTCTGGGGGGGGGGAGCAGAAGTTGGGGACCAGCCTGCCCCTCCAGTGGAGGCAGGTGTCTCCCCTTTCTACTTGGAGGGGAGTCAGAGCAGGTTGGCTGAAACGACTTAAAATGAGACCCAGAGCCTCGTGATATAATGATGGAAAGCCTCGTTTCAGCACAGCACTGTCATACAAGAGCCAGAGAAAGCTCAAGCCCAGCAAGAAGAGACAACTGACAGGACGTGACAGAGACGTGGGACAGCCATGAAGTGACGCCGCCCGCTGTGATCCTGCTTGAGTGGTGTGCCTCAGCAAAGAAGTAGATGTCAGGAGGAGCCAGGAGTGTCCAGAGATGGAATGTGCAATAACCCTGGAGAACTCCGTGGGAAGGGTCAATAGAAGGAGGAAAGAGCTGGAGAATTTGGAGGTCGGAGCAACTACCCCATCCAAACATCACAGAGAAAATAGATTAAAAGCGGTGTACCAGCCAGATCCCCAGGGGTCTTTGGGACTATAATAAAATGTATTTTATTTATGCCACTAGAGTCCTAGAAAAAGAAGAGACGTAGGCTGAGTCTGTAAAGTATTTGAGGAAGTAATGACTGAAAAATTTCCCAAATTTTATGAACGTCCACAGATAAAAGAAATTTAGCAAACTCAGAACAAAACAACCCCAGAGAAATCCATAAGCTACTTCACAGTTAAGCTTCTGAAAACTAAGATGAGGAAAAATGAAGCAGTGAGAGAAATAACAGTTACTTACAGAGGAAATACATTTTGGTGTCTCGTTAGAAACATCTACTGGAGGGTAAAAGGAAGTGGCATGATATTCTTCAAGAGCTGAAAGAGAAAAATGTTAACCTAGGATTCTATACCCAGCAAACCACCATTCATGAATAAAGGGTACATCAAGACATCTTCTGGTGAGGGAAAAGATAATTAAACTTGTCACCCACAGACAACCCTAAAAGAATGGTTAAGGGCAGTCTTGAGCCAGAAAGGCAATGACAATGGAAGGAATCGTGGAGCATCAGGTCAAGAGAAAGGACAACAGGGAAAGTGCAAGACTGAGGGAAAGGCAGTGGACTTCTTTTTCCCTCCTGAGTTTTCTAAAGTGTGCTCAGTGTTTGAAGAGCTGTAAGCTGTCTGCTGTTCCATCTGTGCTGCAGAAGGAATACAGTTTCCTAATGGTGGTGTTAATGGCGTGATCGCTGTGTCACTGTGCCGGACTCTACAAGAATTGTCTCATTTAATGCTCAGAAAATCCCTGTGGTTACACACTAATGTTCACACATTTCAGATGGAAACTGAGGTACAAAGAGAGCTTCAAAACACTTCCCAGCCAAAGGGTGGGCGTAAACTGAGAGGAGCTGAGCCAAGAGCTACAAGCAGAGTCCCTGCTTCTTGGGGAGGCCTCCACCGTGAGCACAGTGGTCTCTTTGAGCTGTCCAGGGCTCCCAGACTGGCACATGTCTGCCCCCAGAGGTACGTGAGAGACAGAAGCGTGGGCGCATCTGTACATGGACATTCTCTTGCCACTCAGAATCTAGACTGCTCTCTGTGGACGTTTTCCTTGTGACTTGCCCACAAGATGTGGCCCCAAAGCATCTTCTTACACATGTGCCCCATTTTATGTGAAGTTGAGCGGTGGGAACTGGGAGGCTCTCCTTTCTATTATTCTCCTCCACAGTCCACCGGGCCTTAAAATTCTTCTCTTTTGAATTTTGTAACAAATTCATGAGATTCAATTAATGAATGAGGCACCATTTAAAACATCAGGCCATTTTAAACAATTACAAAGTCAGTGGAATGGGCATTCGGCTGTAGCCTGTGGACATTTGCCCCGTGCAGGGTGGTGTGTGCTGTAGTTGGCAGTTCCTGTGCCCCTGTGGCTGCCCCACCGGAAGTGTGGGGTCAGTTACTACTTCAAATGAGCTTTCAAACACTGTTGTGTTCCTTACTTAAGTAAGACAGCATTCCTCTTCCTCATATCTCAACCATTACTGGAAAAATAAGTAGCAGTCTGAGATAGCCGTGCCGTTTTTGTTAAGCCTGTCCTACTTTCCTCTTTCACGCAAACTTTTTGGGTCCCATAGGCATGTGGGTTTGGACTCCTGTGATGCCCCCTGATCAATCGTTCCCAACCTTGCTAAACACAGGGGCCCTGGGAAAAGATCACAGCCCGGTGTCCAGGCTGCGTCAGACCAACCACATCAAACGTCTGTGGGTGGAACCAGGTTTCCAGGGAAGATTCTGATGCCAGCCCAGCTGAGAACCAGTTTTAGATATTCTCTGTGATCCCTCCTGCTTCCTGAGTTCTAAGAGCTGCAAGGTTCTGAAGTCAGTTGTGCTAAGAATTGGAGGGAGCCGGTGTGTGTTCTGTGTGTCGTGTCCTGGGGACCAAGAATCGCTGCAGAGGCATCTGCTGTGGAATTGAGTCCCTGCGCTGACAAACCGGATGCGGCCCTTGGGTGCAGCCCCTGGTCTAGAGACACCGTCAGACCCAGGCCCCGGTCCTGGATGGACCCCCGTTCTGCACCAACATTCTGCGGCCTAAGAAGGGGACTGCCAGGCCTTTTGTTGTCCTCCGTGACTGAGCAGTGCGTTTATAGTCGGTGATGGCCTGTGTCGTGTAGTTGTGGAGAAGGTGTTAGCAGAAAACCAAAGTAAAGATACAATAGAATGACTTATTTCAGGCTTATTGACCAAGTCACCAGAAAGGTGATAAGAAATTTGACATTTTCGTTGTGTTGCTTGGGTGAGAAGCTTTGTTTTTTTTTTTTTTTGTTTGTTTGTTTGTTTTAAGATTTATTTATGCACACAAGAGCTGGGGTACAGGCCAGAGTCAAGGTTGGTGAGAGGATTCATCAGACAGAGTGGGGAGCAGAACAGACAGACTGACCAAAACACACTGCTGAGGGGAGCAGCGGGAGCCAGGAGAGGTCTGCTGCACCCTGTGGGTCCCTTCCTGGCTGGCGGCAGGGATTGAACTCGTGCTGCAGTGGCCACGGTTTGCTTCATAGTCGTTGCTTAACCCACTGCTCCCCCAGGGAGGCCCTTGAGTGAGAAGCTTTGCCTCCTGTCGCCTCCAAGTTCCAGAGGGCAGGTCCTGGGGACTCGCAGCGTCGAGGGGCGTAATAAGTGGAACCTCAGGGGTTCTGCCCTGGCCACGAGCCCCCAGTGGAGCTCAGGGCTCGGGTCACCTGTGTCCATGTTCGTTCCTGCCCAGAGAGGCCTTCCTGGGGCCGTGTCCATTCTCAGTGTGGGATTTCCATGCTGGGGGCTCACGGAGGCTTCCCGGCAGCGGGGGCGTCTCCCCTAAGCCCCAGGGTCCACCCAGAGCAGGCGTGCGCATTCTCGGAGCTGCTCTGGCTGCACCAGGCATCCGGGGCGCTGGGGCTTCTGCGGCTGAGGGCCTGGCCAAGCCCACAGACTGACCAGATGGCCCGGTGGCCACGGGCCCCACCCAGGAGTACAGCCAGCCAGGGAGACACCAGTGGCTGAGCTCAGAGTGTGCGGAGCGGGCCTGTCTCAGGTAAAGCCCAAGTGGAAAGCCTGTGGGTTGTCGTCTGCGGCAGGAGACGCTGAGCTACGTCCGAGCTGGCCTGTGCTGTGCTCCAGCAGAGGCAGCTCGGGCTGGGGGCTGCCATCTCACTGCCACAGGAGTGCGAGTGCCTGTGCGCATGCCAGTGGTTTCCATGTGAAATGTTCCTGTGCCAGGAAGGCTTTCACGGGAGAGGCAGTCCTGTGTCCACAGGGCCAGGCTCTGCGCAGAGGTGACTTTAGGTGGGGGCAGACCGGCCGGGCTCGCTGCGCCGCAGCCCCAGCCCCTGGCCTCTGGCCTCAGCCAGACGCGACTCAGGGCGGCCCGCGGAGCAGCCATATCGTTCCGCTCATAGATGACACCTCGAAGAACCAGTCCTAGTGACAATAGTTCCATAGGCAGTAAATATGCGTGAGATACTCACGCGACTTCATTTTTGCAGAAGTCATGATGAGATGACTCAGCTGTGGGAGGAGGATCGTCATTACGGGGTAAATCCCCGTCTGCTCCAAGATCCGGGGTGCTGGCAGGGAGGTTGGGGTTTCTGCAAGTTTCCTGCGGAGCGGCTGTGTGGCCCTGTCTCTGCCACGGGGGCGCGGGCGGGAGACGCAGTCACAGAGAGCACGGCTCTCTCTGCCAACCTGGACCCTGCATGGGGTGTCGGCCGGGGCTGTTTGTGTCCGGCCGCCTCCTCGCAGACGGCTGGCGCCCCAGGCCGCGCCCTCTCCCACCCCGCGCCCGTTCTGTTGCCGATCACCTTCTCCGCCGCGTTTCAGGAATGGCCGGCTGCACAAACCCGGCGGCTTTAAAAATGACTTCTGTAACCTAATCACTCATGTATAGTTAACGTGACTGGTTTGCGTGAGTTTTCAGGTCATTTTGGAATCAGCAGCCAGAGTCGAGGGTTTTTCCGTCCATTAAACCCGGTGCTTTTCACATAGGTGTGGACTGAATATTGATCCTCATTCTTTTCAAGTGGCATGAGCAAATCACCCCGCTTGTCAGCTTCGCGCCTCGCTGCACAGGCATCGTCGGCTCCAGAGAAGTGTGCGCCTCCGGAGGAGCGACTTCTCGGTGGCACTTTGAAGGGCTCTTTAATTGTGATGCCCCAAACAATGTTGTCATTTGAAGACACATTAAACAGCATGTTTAAGCCAGTGATACAGAACAACACGGTATCGGTTAACAAATGCACCGGCTCCTGCTAGATAGTCGCTTGTCTCAGAGGGAAGAATCCCTTGGCCACGCGAGGGCCTCATCGTTGTGGTGAACACGCAGTGCGGACGCCGGCTCACGCTGGCGCTCGGCTTCCATGTCCACTCCTCCTGGGGCGTGTGCTTATTGCTTCTGGCCTGCGAGCATCTCTGAGAGGAGCTAAGAGCTGAGAACGCAGAGACCGGGGACGTGCCAGCAGCTTTTTAGAGGTCAAAGTGGCTGCATTCCAGACAGTGCTGCCTTCTTATTTTTAAGATTTTAAAGATTTATTTATGCTACAAGAATTGGGATGCAGGCCAGTGTGCAGGGGTGAGAAGACTCTCCAGAGACAGAGCAGGGAGCAGAATTGGCAGAGCCACTGAAATCCACTGCTGAGGGGAGCAGCAGGGAGACAGGAGAGGTCTGCTGGGTCCCGTGGGTCAGCTCCCTGGCCGGGGTTGCACTCAGGCTGCAGTGGTGACCGCCTGAGACTCAGCCCCTAGGCCACCGGGAGGTTCACAGAGCCTTATTTTGGCAGCTTTACTGGTCAGCTCAATTCAGTATTTTTGAGGTTAGATCCTTTAAGAAAGTAAAAAGAGGTAGAGAATAATAGGGCCTCAGGGATCTCCACACAGACTGCGATGCCGTGGAAGAGATCACACGTCAGCACGAAAGAGCCTGAGCTAAGCTGAAGCGGCACCAGGGCTTTCTGCGGCGAGCGGGGCCGTCCCAGGAGCAGAGGCTTCTGGAAGCCTGGCATCCCTCAGTGAGTCGTAAACACGGGCCCTTCCGTGGGGCCTCCTCCGGGCCCACGCACCACACCACACACAGCACAATGCTTCCATTGGTGCCCCCTCGGGACCTCACCACACACACACACACACACACACACACACACACACAGCGCACCGTGGAGGGACAGAGACAGAACCAGCCTTGCAATGGGATCATTTGCGATATAGTCGTGTATCTAATCATCACGTGGCACAATTTACAACTGCAAGCTATATGTCAGTGTATCTCCATAGAGTGGGGGGATTTTGCTTTTAAATAGTAAGATGCAAAGGGGCATTTCCACACATCCACAGGGCCAGCAGGTGTCTGGGAGCTGGGTGTGTGTTGATGGAGGAAACTGATATCCGCCCCCCGATGTTCATCAGAGGCGACATCCCTGAAGCACACGCAGGTTCTGTCTCGCAGTAGATCTTAGAGGTTCTCACCGAAGAAAAAAGCGTAAACCTGTGGCAGTCTTGCAGCAGACACACACACATATGCGCAGCCATCGTGATAACTTGGCGGGCACAGCGTTCAGTGGGACTGTCGCTCTCTAAAAGTGGAAAAGATGGGCTGGGCTGGCACCGTGAGCTGCCGTCGGGGCACTTCAGGCCCGGGACGCCGTGCGGCTGCCTCCTTGCCACCAGCGGCGGCCTCGGCCCCCTGCTGGCAGAGCCCCCAGCACCCGGAGAGCCCACGAGGCGTGGCCCATCCCGGCTCTGCACGCTCAGCCCCACTTTGTTCCCCAGTGACAGCCCGGCCCTGGGCCTTCCCTCTCGCTGCTGACCGCGGGCCCTCGAGCCTGGGGCTCTGGGCAGGCAGCCCAGGAGACACCTCTGCATGCTCGTGCCCTGAGCCTGCACGGAGAGAGGCGGCATCCCTGGAAACCATGGAAACAAGACAGGCCCACAGGCAAATACCTGTTTTCCCGTTTGTATAGTTCTAGGGAGATGGGACTAGGGAAAGAAATTGCCTGACGTGAAAGTCGTGTCTGGGCAAGACCAGAAGAGAGCTATGTCCTGTGGAGCCCTCGTTCCATGCTGTTGTTGCTTCTTAAGACTCGTATTTCACGGAGTTAGCGGCCTTCAAGGGACCCTCAGGCTGACTGAGACCTCGCAGCAAAGGCAGCGGCACCCCTGCTTCATGGCCCTGAGTCTCTGGGGCAATGAGCCGGACCTGCCGTGTCCCAGGAGCAGAGCCCAGGCGGACACAGGCCTCTTCAGCTCCACCTCCCTTGCAGCCACGGCTCCGTGAGCTCGCGCTGCAGGACGAAGTGAAGGCGCCCGCGTGTGCCTCGCCGAGGGGCCGTGCGAGCTGCCCGTGGCGCTGCTGCCCCTCCCTCCTGCGGCCGTCGGCTCGTGGCGGCAGCCCGGGCGAAGCGGGCTCAGGCCTGGCCACGGCGACGCGCGCTCCTGTGAAAGAAGCGCCGGTGGGCAGTGTCCACAGCCCGGCTCCGCCGTCGGCCGCTGGGGTCAGTGCTCAGACAGGGCAGGCCGTGTGTCCATGGCCGTCTGCCCACTGCAGAGTGGACAAGAGCCCAGGCCCGCCCGCGGGGCCCCCTCCGACAGCCCCGAGCAGGCGGCGCAGGGCGGCAGCTGCCTCAACCTGTGCCGGGAGGCTCGGGGGCTGGTTATCGGGGCTCAGGGCTGAGCAGAGTGTGGCGTGCTGGAAGGTGGAGCAGCAGGGAAAGAAGGGAGCAACTCGCCCCCCACTCCGTCACCACCTGTCGGCCCCAGTCAGCACGTTCTTGCCCAGCCGTGGAGGTGCCTCCTGGAGCGGGGCCTGCGTGAGCCTCGGAGACGTGTCTTTGGTGAAGAGGCCGGACCCACGAGGCCAGCGGGGTGTGCCCAGCGCTTTCTGAGCACTGGCCTCTGGCCTTGCCCTGACTTTCCTTTTTATCACCAGAGAATCCTGTCAGGCCCCTAAAGCAGGTGGTGTGGGTTTTAACCTCTGGAGTCAGCGCGTCTGTGTCGTGGGCCAGAAGCTGCTTGCCGTGAGCGCTGGCTGAGGGGCGGGCGCGACGAGGCCGGGGTCCCGGGTGTCGGTGACTGTCCAGTGACCTTGGAAGATGCAGCGGGTCTTACTGCTTTGCAGAGACAAGATGAAGCGTGGACACACCCACGTGATGTTTTTCTTCTGATTTGCTCTATGCAAAGCCATTTCAGGTTGGATAGAAATCTTTGACAACTGACCAGAACGTTTCTGCTTAGAAACCACGAGAAGGAAAACTGCTGAGCTCAAGAATGAGAGAAAAAAATGTCACATTTAAAATAAATTACCTGCGGTATCTAATGAAATGTCTTCCTTGGTAAGACAAAATTAAAATTAAACACACACATGCATTTTTGTTCGAAGCACAAGTAAATAATGTAAAGCGGCCTCATAAATCATCACGAACAAGGCTCACTCCACAGCACAGGAGTGGCTCAGACCCGAGTGCCAGGAAGTAGAGGGTGCTGCTCCCTGCACAGCGCCGGTCTCCCAGCAGGTGACATCTGGGCCAGCGCGGCATGGAGCGGAATGCGGAGGAGAGACTGGGAGGTAGGGCATCGGACCTTTGTGGGGAGCCCCTCCTTGGGGAGCTGCAGTCTCTTTCTGTGGTAACAGGGAGTGCCAGGGAGATGGTAAGGAGCCTCAAGGGAAAACCCTGCCCGTCCTAAGAAAGCATCTCAGCAAGTTCTCACGTCAAATGCTAAATAAAGTAACCGGCATTTACTGTACCCGTTGTAGTTTCTGTTGGTATTTCTCTTCCCTTAAGTTCTCCAAGACACAGCTGGGTCACCCAGCGCCCAGCAGTGCCCAGGGCACGGTGAAAGTCAAGTAGCGATTGGGGTTGCTTTTAGCCTCTCAGCCTTGATCTTCGCGTGCATCGGGGTCCGTGCCGCGTAACGTGCAGCGAAAGCACCTGGCAGGGTCGAGGGGCTTGTGCGCCGCAGTGTCTTCAGGCACGTCTGCAGCGGCTGCTCATTCACCGGCAGGCACTGGGGGTACTTTAGTTTGTCCAGTTGTACAGATTGGGAACAGAAGGCCAGGAAGGCTGTTTGCCGAGTGCGGGGCAAGGCCCACCTTCAGACCCTGGTGCGGCGCCCCGCTCCCGCTCTGCTGTCCTGCCACCGGCGCTCGCGGGCAGCTCCCCACCGCAGATTCCTGTGGCCGCGGTTCTAGCCGACATCTGAGCAGGCAGCCAGAGGGCGTTCTGGGGGCTGAGGCGGCACGAGTGGAGGCAGCGCCGGCTCCGGACCCTTCCCAGGGTGGCCGGCTCTCCCAGCCTCAGGCAGCAAGAGGCCTGGGCCGTGAACAGCGTGGAGCCGACGGAGGTGTGAGTTGCGCTGGGGCAGGCTGGCCCGACCTGCAGGGCAGTCTGGGGAGCCCCGCCGAGCTCCGTGGGCACTGAGCCTGTGTGAGCACTGGTGAGCGTGGGTGAGCACTGGGAGGGCCTGCACTGGTGAGTGCGAGCACTGGTGAGTGTGAGCGTGGGTGTGAGCACTGGGAGGGTCTGCACTCATGAGTGTGAGCACTGGTGTGAGCACCGGTATGAGCATTAGCAAGAGTGAGCGTGAGCACTGGTGAGCATGGGTGTGAGCACTGGGAGGGTCTGCACGGGTGAGTGTGAGCACTGGTGTGAGCATTAGCAAGAGTGAGTGTGAGCACTGGTGAGAGTGAGCGCAAGAGTGAGCGCTAGTGAGAGTGGGCACTAGTGTGAGTGTGTGCACCAGTGAGTGCTAGTGAGAGTGAGTGTGTGCACTGGCGAGTGTGAGCACTAGTGAGAGTGAGTGTGCATACTGGTGTGGGCACTGGAGAGTGAGCACTAGTGAGAGTGAGTGTGTGCACTGGTGTGGGCACTGGCGAGTGTGAGCACTAGTGAGAGTGAGTGTGCACACTGGTGTGGGCGCTGGAGAGTGTGAGCACTGGCGAGTCTGAGCACTAGCGAGAGTGTGTGCCATCCCCACCCGTGCAGCTCTGGCAAAGCCTGGACACTCAACCGCCTGGGAGCGGGGAGAATTCGCTGTGGATGTGCCTTGTTACCGTCAGATGCTTTTGATGACATGCTATTAATTTTAATGATTTAGAGCAAATTTGTCATCCGGTTCATGCGCCGTGAGCGTGAACCCGCTTTACAAATAGTGATCATTTACTATCTATTGTTAACGTAGCTCGAAGGATTCCGCAGTCTCGGCACATGGTGGGAATCTACTATCATTTGTTTCTTCAGCACCCGTCCTAGTATTTTCTTGTACTTGTAACCAACCAAAATACGTTTTTGCTGATTTGGGGAGAAAATGAGCGGATGAGTGAGGCTGTTGAGGCCCTGTGAAGCGTGTGGTCTACTGTGTGGTGGTTTTCGCAGCTTCCTAGCCGTGGCGTCTGCTGGGCTTCACGGGTCTGTTCAAGCGCAGCGCCCTCAGCCTGGAGAGGCACCCTCTCCTTCCCTCCTGCCTGCCCCTCCCAAACAGGGTGTTTTCCTGGGCGGCTCTGCACGGTGGCCAGACGCCTGCTGTCCGCCAGGCCATGTCCTTCTGTCCAGAGAGAAAGGAAGGTCCCTGCACCCGGGTCCGGACCCTTCTCTTGGGCTCTGGCCAGCTGACCGTGCTGCCGGCGTAAACCACGCAGATGCTCGAGTCCTCAGCTCTGTGCTTGTGAGCCAGAGCGTCCAGCTCACGGAGGGTGAGGCTGCATCTAGCTCGGAGGCAGACTAATCCTGACCTTGCAGCAGCTGCGGTGCCTTTGCAGTGTCGCCTGGGGCGAGGCACCCGCTGGGGTCCTGGTCTCAGCTCTGCTGCCACATTTCTTGCTCCCCTTAGCGAGAGCCGGTGGGAAGCCGCCGGAGGACAGGTGTTCTTTGGGGACGGGGAACGTGTTGGTCAGGCTGCCAGGGCACTCACCCTCCCCAACTCAGGGGTGACCCCTTGGGGGGGCCTGGGGGCAAGGACAGAGCAGAGAGTTCTTTTTCTAGAGTGTCTGTGTGGGCTGAAGAGTCCTGGTTCCGCCTGCTCTGGCCTGACCCAGGATGGCGCTGTGGCCTCAACACGTGGGGCTTCTGGCAGCGGCCCGCCTGCAGACACCCGGAGTATGTGCACTCCAAACACAACCTGTGCCCCCCGGCCAGAGCCGGCATCTTGACCTCATTCGGTGCTAGTTCTGCTCCTGAGCAAGAGACAAAACCTTCGCAGCCCGTCCTTCGCTCAGATTTGGCGTTGCCTTTTAGTAGCTTCTTGTCTTTCATAAGTTCGCAGCCACCTTTAAAATTCGCTAACTTTACTGAAAATTATTCATAGAGAGTTTTTATTTTTAATCGTGCAGTTTTCACTGCACTGGGAAGCACATTGTTAAAAAAAAGAATCAAAGGAAGGTGACTTTGACATAAATATCATCTTCCTTAGACTTAAATACTCCTTGTTTGCTTCGGGGCGGGCCACAGGGGCTCTGCTCTCTGCACAGGACGGGGATTGGCAGGATGGCTTTTATAGCTTGCCCAAATGTCCCGAGGCTCTGGGACCACCAGGCAGTGGATCCAACCGCGTGGATCCCGGCCCGGGTGTGCTCAGCTCTTAAGCAGCACATCGGGCACACAGGACCTGTGTCACCAGAACCTGCATTCGTGGTGACTCACGACTTCGTCATAGTAATAATGTATGGTTTTCGTGGTTTTGTGTGAAAATCTCATCTATGACTTAAGTGCGAGGACTACAGCCTGCAGTTTCAGATACTGAGAAGCAGTAGATGAAAATCAGAATTTTTTCTGTTTACTTGGAGATATTAACACCAGAAAAGGATTAAAAAAAGAAGCTCTTCCTTATGCACGTCTGCATCTCTATGAGGGAAGAGATGCGAGCTTGCCAGCGTGCTCTTGTAGCTGTTTCCAAATTTAACTGTGTGACGTTCTAAAAGTTTCTGCAGTCGCACCTAGGATAACAGCTGTGAGGTCTGACATAAAGACAATCCAGCTGGAGCTGGAGATTTAAGGACGAGCAGAACCTGCCATGAGTGCCGTGGACCCTGTGGGCCTGGTGTCCCGGGTACACTTGGGGTCCAGTCTGGACATGCTGGGCCCTGAGGAACATCAAGGGGAGACTGTGAGCCCCGCGTGTCAGCTGCAGCCTGTGGCCTGTTCGTACCCAGCAACAAGGACGCACCTGGACATCAGTGACTCTGCACCTTCTGGGGATGTGGCAGGCGTTACTGCTCCCCTAAGCAAGGGGTGCTCTTCCCAGTACAGTGCCAAACTCTGGAGCCTGTGATTTCTGTGCTTGGTGATACACCAGGTCGCTTTACAGAAACTGTGTGAGATGAGGGCGCCCCGCAGCTGAGGGCTTCTCCCACTGAGTGACCCCCTCAGGCCTGAGCCCGCAGGGCCCTGGCCGAGTCCAGGGAGTAGGGGGCGCTTCTAGCCTTCACCTGCTGCGGAGGACATGGCAGTCCAAGCAGAGACAGCCAGTCCACCGGCACTTGCTGCCGCCACCCGACTTCTCCATGGGGTGATTTTCCCTGGCCCAAAGCCCACGCTGCTGTGCTTGAGCCAGGGCTTGACCCCCAGGGCGGCCTGCCAGCGCCTGTGCCCCGGGCAGTGTGGACCAGGAGGCCGACAGCCGTGGTGCGTAACTGCCAGTCTACTGCTTCTTATTGATTTATTTATGTATGCACATAAGAGCTGGGGCACAGGCCAGAGGTTTGTGTGTGTGTGTGTTGGGGGGGGGGGGGGGGGGGNTTGGGTGTGTGTGGGTTGGGGGGGGGGGGGTGTGAGAGGATCCACCAGAGACAGAGCCAGGAGCAGAACAGGCAGATTGACTGAAACACACTGCTGAGGGGAGCAGCGGGAGGCAGGAGAGTCTGCTGCACCCTGTGGGTACCTCCCTGGCCGGGGATCGCACTCACGCTGCTGTGGCTACGGATGCTTCACAGTGTGGTGCTTAAACCCTTGTGCCACCAGGGAGGCCCCTCTTGTGTTTTTTAAAAAAGGACTCTTTATCAAAGCATCCCGTGCATAGGGAATTATAACAGAAAATAAATTAGATTATCTGTTGTAAAATTATTAAGAAGAGCTTCCTGCCAAGAGCATCGTTTAGAATCCAGGAAGAGAGACCAGCAGCTGTATCTCTACTTGGACACAGCGTTCTTGTCTGTTGACAGAAAGTCACATTTACAGGTGCCCGGAGGCACGGGCCGGGGCGCGCGGAGGCTGCGGGCCTGAGAGTGGGTGCAGCTCAGCCCTGGCCCCATCAACAGCCTCTGCTGCCTCCACAGAGCCCGCTCCTCCGCTCCCCCATCAATCTTACCAGGTTTGTTTCTCTCTTGTTCCTCTCAAGGATCTTTGCGCTAATAAAAAGCAAAATTTAAGAAGTTTTCTCATTCTGGATATACTTTTTACTTCCCAAAGTACAGCACAGAGAATTAAGTTTTCAAAAACCAAGTGATAAAAAAGGAAGAAAAAGAGATTAAAGAACACGGAAGTGTGACAGTTATACCCTCAATAAAAAATGTGTTTTTTCCAACTCTGAATTTTCGTCTTAGAGGACAACCCTGTTCTTTGAAACGTATATTTATCTTGAATCATTTCTTCTATTTGGATCAATTCTCCATAAAGTTATTGATATATATTGAACAACACACACTCCCTGTTTTATTTCTTTCTAGAAAACATAGATAAAACACTTCTTCCAGGGATGTTTTTTGTCCCAGTACATGGGACATAAAACCTTTGCAGAGAAGCAGGAAGGGAAGGGGAAGTGCAGGCTGGTAATGGGACTTAGGAGAGACGTCTGGACAAAGGAAGTAGCAGACAGTTTATCTTCTCAGACAAAAATACCATCAGTGGCGAAGGAATGTGAAGTGAGCAGGGAGCCGCAGCAGTGGGTTCACCCCACAGGGGCTCCGGGGCGACTCCCACCCTTGGGGCAGCAGCTCCCCAGATGTGCCACAGCTAGTGCTACGTGGCAAGCCAGGTTCCACTAGGCGATGGGAAAGTATTGGTGAGTCCAGGTAGCGCTTTCCTCACCTTTGTCCATATAAAACTGGTCCACTGCAGCCTAACTTCAAGTGTCAGATTCACCTGTGGACAACAGCAAACACTCCGGATTAATTAAATAACGATCCACGTCCTCAAGTCTTTTGCTATCAAACTGTCGCCACCCACTGTGGCCTGCATCTGACCCCCCCAACCAGGGAGGGACCCACAGGCGCAGCAGTCCTCTCCTGTCTCCCCACTGCCCCCTCAGCAGTGTGTTTCAGTGGATCCTCCTGTTCTGCTCCCCACTCTGTCTCTGGGGAGTCCTTTCACCCCTGTACCTCTGGCCTGTACCCTACCTCTTGTGTGCATTAATCAAATCTGAAAAAATTACGGATCCAGCTCCACAGCATGCCGTCTTAGCCGTCATATTTTGCTGAGAAGAAGAAGCAAGTTCCACGCCTCTGCCTGTGTTCCCCACTTTGCGGAGCTGACAGTCACAGCCACATGCCACGCGATGCCTTTTCAGAGATCTCATGTTGCTGATTTCTGCTCCTTTTGATCTCAGCCAAAGGAGCTGAATGGCTTTCTCCTGACGACACGCTGTGCTTCCCCCGAGTAAATCCCTGCTCTCGAGCGGGCTCTGTGGCCTTCACACCCCCTGACCCCTGCTGGGAGACCCCTGCTCTGGACATGCCTCTCGGGCCACCTGGGAACTGGCTCCAGAGGGCAGGCCACACCCTCCGGCTGAGTCTGGCCCGCGGGGATGCTGCTGACACCTTGGCCCGGCCGCGCTTCCCAAGCAGAGGCTGCGTCATCCCGGCCCGGCAGCCGCATCACAGGACGTCCCCAGCCAGAGCAAGCTGGAAACGCTGGTGCCACCGAGTCCCCCCGAAGCTGGGGCCGACAATCTCGGAGGGCTGCGGGGCACGTGGGTGCCCCCCACTGCCGGCCTCCAGCCCTGGGGTGCCGTCTGGTGCCAAAAGGGAGGTGTCCGCAGCTGTCCCCTGGGCAATAACTTCAAACCTGAAGCGAGAGCAGAATTTAGGTTACAATAACGAAGCAGGACTTTCTGCTCTTCCCTGGTGATTGCTTCCCTTATGCCAGGAGCTGCGGTGACTCAGGGAAGGTCGTCAGTCACGGTTTACGTGACTGCGGAGAGAGACAGTACGGGAGGGCGCGGCCCTTGCGGACGGGCACCGTGCCAGACGCCGGCTCTCGGTCGGTCTTCGTGTCGCGGTCTTTGCATGGACTTTGATGGTCTTTGATGGACGGGACCACAGCCACATTTCCGCTGTGATAGGCAATATGGAAAATACGTCGGTGCAGGGACGGCACATCAGTGATTTTGCGAAGGACCTGACGAGAAGCAGCTTCAGGTTCAACTGTGGACCGGGGCAGCCGCCCGGCTCCGAGGCGGCGGGGGCCGGCGGGGCAGGGCCGGGCAGCCTGGCGGTCCAGCACATGTGTTTACCGACACAAGCAGGCTCTGACGTGCGGAGCTGGCCGGCGCCGGCTGCCCGCTGGACCTGGGGTGCTGCCCGCACCCCGACCTCACAGCTGCGCGGGCCATGCCCTTCACGGGCCTCGGCCGCGCTGCTCGGCTCGGTGCCAGTCAGGCTTAGGAGAGTCGTCAAGCGCTGTCCGAGGGAACGGGTTTAAGGATCTGAGCCCGCCAGGCAGGGAATGCGGGTCATTCGGCACCAGAGGCCTGCGTAGGGCGAGCGGGGCGGCGCCTCACGCTCCCCGCAGTGCCCGCGCCCCCGCGGCCGGTGACGCTGGGGACACGCAGCCGTGCGTCCCGCTCTCCGGCCGTCCGCCTGCTGAGCCTGCCTGCGCGAGGGCGCGGGCCGGGCCGCTCCGGTGCGCGGGAGGGAGCGCTGCGCTAGACAAGACGGTCTCCGTGGACGCCGCGTCGCAGCGGCACCTGGGCGGCGAGTCTGAGGAAAGGGACCTGGGCGCCGCCCCGCAGGGTTGCCGCGGCCGCTGCCCTCGCCGAGAGCGGACGTGCGTCCAAGGCTGGGGCTGCTGTCTGAGGCTGAGTAAGTCCACGTGAGGAACACCTCGCTGAGGTGTCCGGATTTAGGGTTCTGGATGCAGTCGCCAGAGGTGAGCGAGTAGACGCGTAATCTGAGACCCGTCTCCTGGGAAGAGCCCGCCGCCTGGGTGCTGCTGCTTCCTCGGAGGCCCCTCGCCGCCCCTGCCCGGCGCGTGTCGCTGGTGGAGCCAGCTGTCCGCTCTGTGGGCGGGCGGCTAGGTCCGGGGAGGAGGCGCGGCGTCGCGGTCAAGCAAGGCTGGGACTCGGGGAGACGCACTGTCGCACGCTGGGAGACGGTGTAACTTCTTCCTGTAGCTTTTGCTTTCGCTGCTACACATCTGTGTGCAGTCACGTCTGACGAACGCCACGCAGACCTTACGGCACCGTTCTGTGCTGGTTTCAGAGTCTGCACAAAATGCGTCGTCACAGTTCAACCCAGCGGATGACGCCGAATCGCCACTCAGGGTCAGGCGCTAGCCCTCTCATAATTAATTAATTATAACTGATAGGATGTAACGGACCATCTTCAGGCGTGGAGACAAGACGTCGAGAACATCTCAGGAAGGAAGGCACAGCCTCTAGCTTGGGAGGATGGAGACGGGGTTGCTTGTGGGCACCGCAGGTGGTCCTCGCGGTGGTGGAGGTCGGTGGGTGGAGTGACCGTGGAGTGATGGGGCCGTGTCTGGGAACCGTGACTCCCGTGCCGCCGTGGGGACAGGAGGGCACCGGAGGCTCACGACACCGCAGACTCGTGCAGCTCTGCGTGCCGAAAGGCGGCGCTCGTCAATGGTGGATTTTGGACGGTGGCATAGGAACGTGACATTTCAGGGAGACATGCACACACGTGGACATGCAGACACGTAAACTCGTCCGTGTGAAGTGCACACTGTCTGAGTGGACTGTCCACACTCACTGCTTTGACTGCTCGGCGAGCAGGCTGCACTGGAGCAACAGGGGATCGTTCTGCGTCATCAGCTGTCACGTGAAGCCGTGTCTGTGCCCCGTAGTTGATGAAGACCCAAGGCAACTCTGGGACACTCAGCCAGCGTGTGGGGGCAGGGTCGTGCTGGGCCTGGGCCGCGTGAGCTCGGTGCTGGCTGCTTTGGAGACCACGTGGACTCAGGACAGAGCTGGCCCTGGGCTCTGCTGGGGCGAAGCTAGCGGGTCCTGCAAAGAGAACGCGCACAAATTAGACGGCAGGAGCAGTGATGCCATCCCCCGTTCTAAAAATCAGATGCGGTGCTTTTAAAGCGCTGCTGTTGGTCATTTGATATTCTCACACTTTCCACCTATCATAGGTAGAGTTAGTTGATTTTTATATTAACTTCAGGCCAGTCGGAGAAGATATTTCTCTACATTAGAGTTCGGAGGACCTAAGCTTTTTTTATGCACGATCACTGATGGCTAAGCTTCAAGGAACTTCGCTCGCAAGCAGCTGAGGTCACTCTGCCCTGCTGGCTTGGGCTTGGCCCGCGGCCACCCAGGGAGGACGGTGCTGGTCCCAAGGACGGTGGGCGGTGCGTGCTCTCCTGGCGGCTGTGTTGTGATGACCATCGTCTGTTTTACGGATTGAAGATGCTTAGAAATATTTCTTCCCAGGCTATTGAAAATCCGACTACGCGGATTGTGCATCTTCAGACAAACCCACAAAAGGGAAAGGGATGAGGGAAGAGAAAGAGCCTAAAAGTCAATGTTTTCATTCGGGTGAAAGACTTTGCTCTATTTCCAGAAAAGAGACAGGAACAGACTACGAGATTCATAAGCATTTAACTCATGAGCATTTGATATCCAGCAAAATGATTCTCTATTCATTTTTTTTTAAAGATTTATTTATTTATGCACACAAGCACTGGGGTACAGGCCAGAGGTGTGGGGGGTGAGAGGATTCACCACAGAGAGCGGGGAGCAGAACAGGCAGATCAACAGAAGTACACTGCTGAGGGGAGCAGCGGGCGAGGCAGGAGAGGTCTGCCAGGCCATGTGGGTCCCCTGCCTGGCCGGCAGCAGCATTTGAACTCGTGCTGCAGTGGCTGCGGTTTGCTTCATAGTGCGTTGCTTAACCCACTGCGCCACCCGGGAGGCCCAGATTCTCTATTCATTTTTGCAAAATTATTGAACTCAAACGGATACATATCAAGAAAGAGCGTGAGTATGTGCATGGCACTTGGTCTCGTGCGCACGAAGGTTCTCGCCTAACAGATGATCACAAACAAGGAAATAGGAGTAACGCTTAGCACTGAAACGCCACTTACTGAGAACACGCGCTGCCAGATCTGGGGCCGCGCGGCTGAGGCACTGGGCTCGCGCCCGGACGCCTCCCCCGGGGCTCATGCATGGGCAGCGCGGCCGGACGGTCAGCAGAGCGAGGGGGCAGCACAGGCCAAAGTTGCGTCGCGTGACCGCTGGTGCTGAGGACACGAGGCCCGGGGAGCCCTGGTCAGCGCCCCAGGGAGGCTCTGGGGAGAACTGCGGCGTCAGCTGTGGTGATGCTGAAGTGACGACGGGGACACGGCAGCTGCCTGCTGGTGAACTGTGATGTGGAGTTTCCGTGTCAGCAGCCCAGGGGGTGAACGGGAAACGGATCCTTGGCAGGCTGGCGGTCAGCAGCTGGTCGAGGGGACAGTTCGCGTGGCTCTTGCTAATGGACGCATCGTTTGTGCAGAATCAGTCACTTTGGTGAATGAAGAGAATGTCCAAGGGAAGAGCAGGAGCCAGACGAGTTCGATGCGAAATGTAAATATGTGGGCAAGTGATACCTGCGCCTTTCAGAAGGATGATCGGTGGGCGGGTGGGCGGTAGGGAGGTGGGTGGATGGATGGATGGACAGACAGACAGGCGGGCAGAGAGATACCTAGATAGACACTAGGCGGGTGGGCGGT
>JAGFMF010011663.1:515434-660435 GCA_019455555.1 Galemys pyrenaicus
GGGCAGAGAGATACCTAGATAGACACTAGGCGGGTGGGCGGTAGGGAGGTGGGTGGATGGATGGATGGACAGACAGACAGGCGGGCAGAGAGATACCTATATAGACACACAGAGATAGAAGATAGAATGCGGTAGAGAGTAAGATAGATTGATTCCAGGTCTATGCCAATTCTTCATTTCACTTCCGATAAAAAGCATCAATCAAGGATGGAAGAAATTTTACTTCAGAATCCAGATACTGTTAGAATTGACTGTGATAAAACTTTTGCCATAAGGCTGGCTGTGGCGTATTAAAATGAAGGAAAAGATATTTCCCAGTTTACTAATAGGTCAAGTTGCTTGCTTTCAGGTAGTGATCAATTATTAAGTAAAAGGGAGAGAAGAAATCAAGTGAAAAGAAAATCGATTTCACACATGTATGTCTACAATTAATAGTTTTGTAGTGGTGTTTCTTGTTTTTCATTATAGAAATCCAATATAATGAAATTTGCACTATCTTTAGGCAGAACTGAGATCTATAGAAGAAAAACGTAACATGGAATATTGAAGTTTTGTCAAGACAGTACTTTTTTATTACTTTATTTCTTATTGTGGTAGCATTAGTTTATAAGTTGTACAGTTTCAAGAGTCTACATATCACCATGCCTGTCACCAAAGGTCCATTCATTAGACCTTTGTCTATTCCCTCCTGAATATCTGGTAACCTGCATTTTGCTGACAGTCTAAATGTTTTTTTTTAATTCCACCCATGAGTGAAATTACACAGTATATATCTTTTCTCCTTCTGACTCACTTCACTTTACATAATCCTATCCAGGCCGTAACAGGGTAAGGATTCATCCTTTTTGTGGCTGAGTAGTATTCCATTGTGCGCATAGACCACACCTTCATCCGCTCATCTCTTGTCGGGTGTTTGGACCGTTTCTGTGTCTTCCTGTTGTGACAGGTGCTGCAATGAACACAGGTTGCATATGTCTTTCGAGTTGGTGTCTTCATGTTCTTAACTACCCAGAAGTGTGATTCCTGAATTATTTGGTAGGTCTTTTTTCCTGCATATCCTCATCAACAATTACTTCTTGACGTTTTGATAATGGCCTTTCAAATCGGTGTGAAGTAGAACCTCATTGTGGTTTTGATTAGCATCTCCCCGATGCTAAGTGAGGATGAGCATCTTTCTACGTGTTTCTCGTTCAGCTCTCATTTCTTCATTGAAATGTCTGTTCAGATCCTCCTTGCAAATTTTTAACCGGGTTGTTTGTTTTCTTGTTGTTGAGCTGTGCAACTTGTTCGCATATCTAGGCCATTCACACCTTGTCTGTGGTCTGGCGTGAGCGTGTCTTCTCCCACTCAGTGGGCTGTCTTTTTAACAGTAGTTCTTTGGCGGTGCAGAGCTTCCTGTGATGTGCTCCTGCTTGTCTCTTTTTGCTCGTTTCCCTTGCATTGGGGGGTCTCTGGGATCTTGTGTGTGGTATCGTGTTCCGCACTAGTGTCAGCTGTGTTTCTTCCCTCCCAATCTGGACAGCTCGTCTCTTTTCCTTGCCTGACTGCTCTGGCTAGGACTTCCGAAACACGGGGTGTCACGGAGAGTGCTCATCTTCGTCTTGCTCCTGGTCATGCAGGAAAGTCTTCGGTTTTTCCCTGTGCCGCTGATGTTTGGGGTGGGCTTGTCATCGGTGGCTTTTGTTATCTTTTGATATAAACATATTTACTTAAAAACTGTGTTTGTTAATGTATAGTTTGCTCCCAGCAGACACACGGTCCAGTGTGTCCACTTGGGTCGTGACCGCTGACGATGTGCTGGGTCACTTGGCCCTGGGGCAAGACCCACTGTTTTCATCACCCGGATGTCCCTCTCGGGCCGTTCTAGCCAGTTTCCACTCCAAAGTGGCAACCCAAAACTTTTTAAGTTGTAATTTTAACTCTTGATGAAAATATCTGTTCCGAGAGCAGGCAGGCCCGTAAACAATACGCCTGATTCCTAGCAGTGTGGGGAGCAGGTTCACGGGGCTGGAGAAGCGCAGGGGCTGACAGCGGTCCCGCTTACACACGGCAGCGCTTTGGCGGCCGCTCCTGAAGAGGCAGTTTAGTGCAGTACATAGATTGCAACATGGAAAACATATGGAAGGAAAAATAACTTATTTTTTTGACCAGATGGTGCTTTTTCGAGGTGACCTTGATGAGAGTTAGACAAGATGCAACATAACATCTTAATGAGGTATTATTCACAGTGATGGGGCAACTCAGCTTCTGAGTCACTTTCAGATTATGGGATGACACCCCTAGATTTATTCCTTGCTGAATGTCACCAACTTTTCAGCATCACCAGGAAGCAACCTAATTTAGTGTGTCGGAGCATCTCAGCACGCTCAGAGGGGCTCTTGGCCGAGACTCGGCCCAGAGCTGACGGCTGCGTGCCAGCGCCTGGCCCTCCCGGGCACCCCAGCTGTGCACCCCAGGGCCTGTCACTGGCTCATGTCTCGCAGGCAGCTTTAATTACCGTCTCTCTGCCGACCTCAGCCGGGAACCCGCAAGGGCAAACAAGCAGCTGCCGCGTCTCCCCCGGCACACGCCACCGCGCTCCCTCCTGGGGCCTCGCCATGCGGCATCGCGTTGACAGGCCCCTGCCCTCGGCTGCTGGGCTCCCAGACCGTGGACACGCAGCTCCTTTCCCAGAAGACAGTTTTTCCAAATTGGTCTTGCAGCTGTTGAGCATCCAGCCTTCGGGGCTGCCGCTTGTGTGTCAGCGTTGGGCGTCAGCTGTCGGGAGGGAGCAGCCACAGAAGAAGCTGTGAGGTCACATCTCAGCGCTCACACAACCGTGGGCCGGTGTCGGTCCCGGTCAGCCGGGCCCCTGACTCGTGCAGAGCCCTCGTCACTGCAAATAAAACTGTCTGCGGTGATCCAGCCTGGCCCTCCCCACAGAGTGTGTGCACACAGGCGGAGGCGGTGACCCCGCCACCATTGTCCACCACTCACAGAACCGTAACATGCTTGTCAAGTCGTGCGTGAGCGTTTTTTCCCTGGGAGGGACCGAGCTGGCTGCACAGAGGAGCCGTCAGCGAGCAGAGCCAGGCCAGCGTCCTCACCTGGGTCAGAGGTGTCGAGGACGGCGGGCCAGGTGAGCCAGGCTCACACCCTCTGGCTGAGGTCTCCGGAAGCCTCGTCCTGCACACTGGTAGAAGCCTCACCTTGTTGCGTGCTCCTCCCGCAACGCCCCGTCCAAGCACGGAGGAGGACACAGGCTGCAGATCGCACGCCCCCCTCCCCAAATAACGTGGTAGAGACGCTCTCGGCAGCGGCTGCTCTGAGAGGTGAGGAACGGCCTCTTTGCTGTCTTTGGTTCTGGACGTTTTCACACTGACGACGACTTCCACGGCGTTCATGTATATAGAAATTAATTTATATATGCAGATCTTACAGATAGCTACGTATGTACCCTTTATATTTTATCCACAGAGACCGAATCAGACACTAACACAGTTACTTCACCGGCCCAAGTGAACAGAGGGCACATGCAAACGTACTGGGTGCCTCATCGCTGAGCCGTGTCCTGTGGGGTGCAGAGAAACTGAAGCTGAGTCTCACACCGCAGTTTCCCGAGTGACCTTTAAACAGATTGTTCAGAACAGCACGTGGACTTTACCTTTAGTCAACAGCAACTGCCTTTACTCTGTTATTGGCAACAAAGACGGCGCCTGCACACGCCTTACTCTGCTGGCGGGCGCGATGTGTGGCTGTGCTCGCTGCTGCACGTCCAGGTGCCAGCTGACAGCTGTGGACACATGGGTGTCCCCATCACCCCGCCCGGCGGCCCTTCCTGACTCACAGCCGCAGGCTTGGGGCCCAGCCGGCAGCCGCTTCGCTCTTCCTGCAACTGTTTAATTCCTGGAGCCTCAGCACAGAAACCCACGAGCAGCTCACGGATGCTGGGATGCCTCAGAGGGTGCACGCCCGCCGGCTGCCCGGGCGGACTGCCACGCGCTCCCGGGTCTCGCGTGAAGCGTTTTCCACTTTGTCTTTATCCCTTAGAATTCTCACGCGCTGAGCTGATGTGAACAGTGTGGGTATTTGTGATTCTGTCCTTTCGACATCCGCTGTCCCATTTTCCAAGAGACTTGACCCCAGTGATTATTGTCCTCTGTGCTGACACCACGCTGAGGCCGACTCCAGAGCCTCGTGCCCGCAGCCCCGCAGCCCGGGGCTCCACACAGCCCAGGCCTGCGCTCCCCGCCTGGTGTGAGCTTGGGGTTCTTCTGACTTGGTGTTTTCCAAGAGAGATTAAACCTTCAAGATTTTCTTAGGTTCAGAAATCTGTGTAAGTATTTTACCAACGATATATACTCTGAACGAGGGAGGCGAGATTAATTTCAAAATTAATTGGAGAATTCTGATGTCAATGACAAAACGAACACATCTGTGAATTAATGTCATCATTTCGTGTAATTCCTCGACCACTTAGCCGTTTTTTTTCAGTAGGGAACATTATGAGAATGGCCAGTCGATAATGAAACGAACACTCCTGCTCCCGTTTCTGCAGCGTTCCCGAGCGCGTATAATTATTACTTGACTTATTTTCCGCTAGCCATAGTTCATCCTTTAATTGAAAAACCATCTCTAGTCCGTGTCGAAAACTCAGCGCCCCTGCGTCCTGGCGCGGCTGCCTCGGGGCGGCCGATGCGCTTGTCGGGAGCCGTGGGGCGGCCCCCCTGGCTGGCGACGAGCGACGAGCGTGGGCGGCGCTGCGGGCCGTGGGCGGCGGCCCCGCCCTTGGTTCTCACTGTTTCGGTTCGCGACTTTGGCCGGGCTGCTGGTGACCTTAGGGTTCGCCCATCGGGCTGGCCGTGGGGCCCCTCCTCGAGCTCCGCGCCCCCCACGGTCCCCGCGCTGCCCTCCCTCTCCCCCACGCGTGTGGCGCCGGCGTCCAGCGGCCGCGGTCGCGGCTGCCCACTTGGCAATCAGCGGGGTCCCTGTGCCCGCGCGGCCCCGTCGTGGCTGTTCGTGTTTCCCGCCGCGGCCCCGTCGCGGGCTCCGTCCCCGCGTCCCTCCCGCGCGTCCGCTTGGGCGTCTGCCCGTCTCCGCGCTGGCCGTTGGGGCACGCGCGTCCCCAGAGTGCGAGGAGCCTGGCCTTGCGGCCCCTCTGTGGCGGGGCTTCCCTCTCCAGGAGTCGGCAGCGGGTGAGACAGAACTTGGGTTCCCAGCCGGGCCTGGTGGGCGGGAGCCGGCAGCTCGGCAGGGCAGCCTCGGGCGGACGACCGGTCCGTGGCCTCCCCGGGACGCCTTCTGCCCGCGGCTGCCGTCCGAGCCGGTCCGGGGAGCGGGGGTCACCGCGGCGAGCGCCTCCAAGCGCGCCGAGGCCCAGGGGGCAGGAGCCCAGCCGGCCCCCCGCAGCGGGCGTGCACCAGAGAAGCTGAAGTCCTTGCGCGGGCCGGGTGCGAGGCTGGCCGAGCCGGACGCCGTGTCCGCACGTTTCACTCTCGCGAGCGATGCCACGTTCCCGGCACGAGTCCGACTGGACCCGTGGTGCGGCCGCTCAGCAGCCCGGGGCGTCCGGAGCCGGTGCCCACCACCGGTGCCGCCGCGCTCCCTGCCCAAGGTCGGTTCCCGCGCCCGCGGGCCTGGCGCGGTGCGGCTGCGCCGGTGGCCCCGGAAGGCCGTACGGGCGCTCTGAGGCCGGCTGCTCGAGCCCGGCGCCCACGAGCCCCGCGCGGCCTGCACGGGGCGGTCAGCTCAGTCGCCGGAGGGCGCGGGACTCGCGCGGGCCTCGCCACAAGGGGCGTTGGAGGCCCCGAGGGCCGGTGGGTCCGGCCCGGTCTCCGAGGTGCGGGCACCTCCGCGCTCGCGCCCGCCGGTGGGGGCTGCACAGCCGCTGCACAGTCCTGCGCGAGGCCCGACTGCTGCGGGTTGGGGGCGGAGGACCGTGGGTCCTCTCAGCCTGTGAGTCTCCGCCGTGGGGAAGTGGACTCCGGCCGGTGTGCTGCCCAGAGCCTGGGGCCGGTCAGGCCGCTGCGGGCTGGCCTTGGGAAGTGGCTGTTCTGACAGCTGGGTCTGAAGGAACCTGACGGCACCTTTGCTGCCTGGCCCCGCAGTGGGTGCCCAGAGCCACAGCCGCGGGGCTCAGGGGCGCCTCCGTCCTCAAGCCGTGGGGAGCCGGCCGTCGGGGGGACCCGGCCATCCAGGGGACCCCGCTGGAGTGCGGCGATCCTCCCAGGCTCTCCCGGAGGCCGTGTGCGGGCTGGGCCTGAGGCTGGCGGGAACAGCCGGTCTTGGGAACACAAAGGGCAGCTTGTCACCCCTCCCACGCAGCGCGGTCAGTGCTGCGGGCCTCGCTCGGCTGCCTCCCAGCTGCATGGCTCTGCCAGGCCTCTCGGGTTCTGGGCCCCCAGAAGCCGCCCCACGTGCGGGCAGGAGGCGCAAGCCGCCAGCAGCCCTCTGTGCCTGAGCCAGGGCTGGCGATGCGGCATGAGGGCTGCGGGTCAAGGCCGCGCCGCGGGTCTCGCTTGGACAGGCCCATGCCAGCCGGACCCCACTCTTCCACTTACCCCAAGCGCTGGCGTCACCCCAGGGTGCGCCCGTTCCCTGACCTCCCACAGCGAGGATGAGGCTGGCCCGCTCTCCCCTAGGCAGTTTGGTAGCGGGCAGGGCTGGGCGAGGAGCAGAGACGGGCTCGGTTTGCTCTTGGGAAACCTGCGGCTCTGTCGTCACCGTGTGGGCCACGGACCGTCACGCTGCGCTTGTTCGGAGCGCAAGGAAGAGGCGCAGCCAAGAGGGAAGGTCGTGCTCGCGTGATCTTAAAAAGGCCGGCACAGCCCACGGGCCTGAGCTTTAAGCGTGCGCGAGGCTCAGCCCAGCCCTCCTGGGCGCCCTCACCGCCTCCTGTCTCGTCCCCATCTCTCGCCTTTTATTTGTTCCCATCTCGCCGTCCCGTGTATTTCAGGAGAACCACCTCAGGGCGTCCACCTCTGCTTCGCGCACACGCGTGTGCAAGGCAGGAGAGCCACGTTCCATCTTTATTAAAATGCCGCCGCATCTTTTGGCAACGCCGTGACTTGGAGGGAAACTCCTTAAGTTCTTGGAGTGGTGTGTGCACTCTGCTTTCTGAGAGCCGCAGGGGTGTCTGTGGGGCTGGCACAGAGAGGCTTGGGCATTTTTATCCTTTCGTGTGCTGGCAAAGTTTTACGACTTTACATTTGGTGGTTTGTTCAGCTGCTTCAACGTTAAGGTTTTGTGAATTTTCAGTGAAACAACACTGCTTAGCTGGTGCCCACGGACAGACGGAGGCAGCAGGAGTCAGGGAGTTCTCTGCGCAGCCGAGGAGGGTGCCGCCCGGCAGACCCAGCCCTCCGAAGGAGCCGCTCTGAGCTTCTCTGAGAGGGCGTGTGCGGCTGCACGGGAGACATGTCAAGCGTTTCACAACGACAATCCAGGCAGCCGTCCCGCTCGTGCATCTGGATGTTGTCTATGAAAACAACGGCGCTGTGGAAATCTCTCCTATTTACAGCCTCATCTTCTGGGAGCTTCGGCGGCATTACACATCGCTAAGCGACAGCTCTTTGAAGCTACTGATGTGTCTTTCCAGAGACAGCAGTTTGCCCGGCCCAGTGTCTCCAGGCCCCCACCCCCCGTCGACTGCTGGCTGAGCTGGGCCGGGTAGAGGGGTCCCCGCTGAAGTGCTGGCTTTGGCCCTGAGTCCTGCCCGAAGGTGACTGCATCACCAGAGAGCTGGGGCGGTCCCCCCGTGCTGGTGCTCCAGAGAGACGCGGGAGATAAGGGAGCCGGGGCAGACCCGACTGCAGCGCCCACAGCTGTCGGCCTCACTCCGGCAGCCGCGTTCCTCCAGGGCACAGCGCGCGGGTTTCAGGCCCGGCCACGTCAGTCTGAGGACAGCGAGAGCTTGGCCACTTGGGTCTGCAGGCCTTGGGGTCAGGGTGGGCAGCTGACCACAGCACAGTAGCAACCCCAGGGGAGAGGGACACTTCCGGCAGACGCCCTGCCTGCCCAGTTCCTGGGTCAGTAGCTGCTCGTGGGCCAGCGTGCGAGGCGTCCGTCAGAGAACACAGGCAAACCCCTGTTTGAAACAGCACTGCAGAGAAAGAAAAAGCTGCTTCTAGATTTTATTTCGTCTGCCTCCCCCCCCCCCCATTATATTCTGGACAGAAAGTTTTACTTTTCTTGAGCAGATTTAAAGGAGCATCATCCACTCAAGTTGCCAGGCCGACCTGCCCGGCTGTTGTGTTTCCCTGACAGCACAGTCCTGGGGCTGCCTGGGAGCCCCAGCCGCCCCCACACTGTCTGATGTGCGTCAGGCTCGAGGGGGCTCTGCATCTGGAGGGCATGTCCGCAGGGGGACCCCCGAGGACTCCTCCCCTTGCCTCGCTCCGGGGCCGACACCCTCAGCTTCCCTCGGCCGTTGTCTCCAGCGTCCCCCCAGACCCTGTCCGCTCAGGGCCCTGTCGCTCTCGGGGACGCCTCTGGGCAGACCTCGCCTCCAGCGTGGCCTCGGGAGGCCGTCTAGGCAGCGGCTGTCTGCCCCGAAGCTGCGCCCCGCGGTCCTGGCGTGCCGGCCCAGCAGCACCCTCTCGAGAGACAGTTGGCTCCCAGCCGGCGAGACCCACTACGCACGCTCGCAGATAAACAAGCGTTTCTGTGTTGAGTCACTTCCGTAGTGTCGCTCACAGTCGCGGAGCAGACTCCGAGCTCGGGTTCCGTCTGTCTCCAAGATAACAAGCCCAGGTGAGTTACGCGCCTCGCTTCCTGCAGCTAATGGTTTCCCACTGCTTGAGGAGGCCTGGTGCCAGAAATGAGCACAGGAAGCAGCCACAAGACGAAACGATTCTGTAGCCGAGGGGAGGCGTCGGCAGAGGGCCCGCTCGCGCCTCACGGAGCAGATGACGGGTGTGGGCGGCGCGTCCCGCTGGAGGTGGGCCTGGCACGGTCCCTGCCGTGGCGGGGCGGTGAGACTGGTCACTCACTGGGCGGCCGAGCCCTGTCCTGTGTGGCGTCACTCAGCTCAGCCTGACGCAGCTTCCTTCTGGGGAGAAATGCTGGTTCTTACTTCAAAGACAATGAATAGGAAAGCACATTACTGCTCTCGCTTGGCGAATGGCCCAACTAGAGCAGGACTGGCTGCGTCTGGGTGAAAGTGGCCGTCCGTGAGGGAAGGCGCGATGGTGGGTGCGGCCAGCTTGGAGGCCTCGGGCGTGCCTGCCTTCAGGTAAAGGAGGAGGCCGAGCTAAGTGTGTGTTTCCAGGTCAAGTTAACGAGGGGACGCAGCAGACGGCATCACCTGAGTCTGCGTCAAGTTTGCCATGAGAAGTTGTGGGCGGTGAGTGAACGGCGTGTTGTGCACAGCGAAAGCCACCCTCACGTGCCAGGGTTCACTCGGGGTCTTTCCTTGGACCAGCTCCGGAACGGGGTGCTCCAGAATGGGGGTGCTCCAGGCCAGCTCCAGAACGGGGTGCTCCAGAACAGGGTGTTCCAGAACAGGGTGCTCCAGACCAGCTCCAGAAATGGGGGGTATGAGCCTGAGTTTCTTGAGGCAGGCGGGAGCGGGCTGCCTGGGCTGGTGGTGGGAACCGAGGTGTGAGGACAGTGCGTGAGGAGCCAGGTGCACCCGTCCTACCACCAGGCTCTCTGGTTTTACCTTGGAAATGTGACAACACACGCAGCGCCGTGGGGCCTGCCGGGCCCCAGCAGGCAGCCCTGCCCCCCGCACACGCAGGTGGACAGGAGTAGGGCAGGGGACAGACTCCTGATGCTGGTCGGCGAGAGCAGGGGCCGAGCTCCAGGGCCAGGGCTGGCCCCGGCCGTGGCGAAGCCCAGCTGCCGCTGGTGTCCACGCACAGGAGGAGAGAGGACGCCCGGGCGGCGGGGTGACCTGTGCGCTCCATCCCCAAGGCGGGACCAGCAGGTGTTAGGATCCCACCCACAGCCGCATCTTCTCGGCCACTGACGCTCCCCGAGGAGAGCCACTCGAAACAGAAGTAGCAGGCGCAAAGCCGCTGCGCCGGCCGCCTGGCTGATGCCGGCACTGTGCACGTTGGGCACGTCAGCGCAGACTCCGCACGGAGCGGGCGCCGTCACCCTCCCTCACGCCTGTTCTCAGCCCAGAACAAATAGTAGAGCACAGCCCTCATGTGGCTCTTCCCTAAGGAGAATAATGGAAATGACTAATTTTAGAGTAAAATGAATATATTTTTTCACTACACCCTTTTGTATCGGGTTCACATGTGCCGCTTTGTCTACCTATTTTTTAAATATGAAACAAATACAAAAAGACCTGCCACTGAGCCATACGTGCCTTCTAGAATGTGCCTGGTGCGCATGTGTGGGCGTGTGTGTGTGCGTGTGTGCGCGTGCGTGCGTGCGCGTGTGTTCACGTCCTCAGCTGCCTGCCATGTCCTGAGGATTCTAGAATTGGAAGCAGGGAAGTTGGGAAGGATACCTTCCAAAGTTTGCCTGAGAAAAGGATGCTCAGTGGGAGGAAGATAGACACAGTTTTAATAGAATAAAGCATGAAAATTGTGCTAAGAATAGGGATTGAGAAAGGAGAGAAATTTAGCTTTTGGCTAAATCTGGAGAGAGCTTGGAAAAGGCTGAAGTTTACATGGCAGCGTGTCCGAGGAGAGGCGAGAGATCCTCGGGAGGACGGGGCCTGTGCTGGCGTGGACGCTGGGGGGCAGGGGCGCAAGGCGGGGTCAGGGTGGGGGAGGTCGTGCTCAGGCAGCCGCGTGGCCCCAGGGTGGCCTGAGGCGTATGCACTGGCTCCCTCCAGGCTGCGGTCTGGTGCGTGGGGCCAGCCACGAGACGCCGCCTCTCACCTCTGGGCTCTGCGCACCACCAGCTCTAGCCTCGTCCGGGAGCGCGCTGAAACGCAGAGTCTGGCTGCAGCCCACGCTCCCCAAGTTGGAGTCTGTGCTGAAGACGGCCCAGGTGAGGCCTGGCGCATCCACGTCGGGGCCCGAGCTGGGCCCTCCGCGCCAGGACCTGCCCGGGGCGCAGCGCCGAGCCCTCCCCGGGGCCACCGGTCCACGCTGGCCGGCAGATGGGTCCCTGCCGCCTGGCTGTGGCGTGAAGGGGCAGCTGACGGGGTGGGGACAGGGGAACAGACAACAGCAGCCCTGACCTCCCCCTCCCTCTGGGACTCTAGAGAGTCCGGAGAGCTGTCCCGTGACAAGCCGCGTCTCCTGCAGCCAGTGGCCCTGGGGAGGCTGCCGGGTCCCCGCAAGGCTGAGCCCACGGACCACGTGAGGACTTGGTCCCGCACCCGCCGCTCCTACCCGCGCCCCGTCCCTGTCCTTCACAGAGGGGCCGCCAGCCACAGCAGACCGCCGGCCCCTGACCTGGCCGCGTGCGCTCAGGAAGCGTGACATCACGTCACACACCTCCCGGGGTGGGTGTTTGAGCGCGGCCGTGCCGGCGAAGCTGTGCCTGTCTCCCTGGGTCTGGTGCAGACCCGGCTCCTCCTGCCTGTTGAGTACATTTGCAAATCTCCCAGGCTTCTGACTTTATCCCAAGTCTAGAGTTTGCTTTAAGAATCAAAACGTACATGCAAACTCATTTTCCTCTCCGCCGATGTGGATGGATTTTATTTATAATCAATGGAATGTCACGGACATGCAGCATCTATTTTAAATCTGTGTAGGCAGAACATATAATTGGGCAGCGCTAAGCTTTTAACAGCGATATCCTGCTTTCGCTTTGGAGTTGATTAGATTGTTAGGGGATTAAGCCCTTTGTGGTCGCTCCCTGCGGCCGGGGGCAGCAGAAGGCAGGGGATGGGCTCCTGCTTTGTACGTAAATCCCTAACGGGCATCATGGAGTCTCCAGCTCCTCCGTGGGCGGCGAGCTTCTGCGCTTTCCTGTTTGGGCGGGGGCCAGGAAGGGCCGCAGCGCTGCGTCCTCCTCCCTCAGACCATCCCTGTCTTGTGAACAGAGAATTGCTGCTTCGGTGGGAGACGTCCACTGCTGACGGTGGAAGGCCAGTGCGAGCAGGGACAGGCAGGGGCGGGCAGTCGGTGTGTGCTGCTTGAGACGGGGCAGAGAGCAGCAGCAGGAGGCCCCCAGGCGGTTCTGCGGAAGAAGAGCGTGCCACACTTTGGTTTTTAAATCCTAAAATTGCTGTAGGCCTGCAGGGGAGCGGCAGCACCAGTCCTGAGCTGCTCCCGCCCCGTGCCCTGCACGGCCCGGCCGGGACCACAGCAGGCAGGGCTGAGGCGTCGGGCCACGGTCCGTGCGGCCACAGCGAGCCCTGCCCACGCCCTCCAGGCCGCCTCTGCCTGATGTGGGCCCTTCTCGGTTCCAGGACACATGCCGCACGGTCACATGTCCAGGAGCTCCTGGTGACGTGACCGCTTCTGGTCGCCCTGGCTTATAGCGAGCAGACGGATTTGGGGGTGCCCGCTCAGTGGAAGTTCTGCAAAATGGGGCTGGGCTGAAGTTTTGCTCGGGGTGAAGCTGAGACTGAGGCTTGAAGGAGGAGCCCCGGCGGGGCCGTCCCCTCCACGGTCACTCAGGGCACGTCCTGTCCGTGTGACGTCGCTGCAGGTGGCCTGTCCCTGGCTGGGTCGGGTCTGGGGCCCCGGCGATGCTCCTCCCGGCCACACCTGCCCCGACGGGGAGGACTCTGCTCAGGGCGCAGCAGCCCCTCCCCCTCCTCGAGGGGTCACGGAGGGGCTCACATCCCGCACAGGACGTTGTTTCTCCTCGGCTGTGACCCCTGTTCATGGGAACACGGTCATGCCGCCGCCCGCTTATTTCACGTGGACTCATGGACATCCACGGCCGGTTGCCCTAAATGTTCTGATTTTGCCATTCACGTTGGTCCTCCAGCTTCAGCCTCCGGAGATCTGGGCTCACCAGCTCCTGAATGAACGCCGTGCCCTTAAGGTGGGCACAGAGATCAAAGCCACAGGTGGGAAGCGAGTGTCCCTGGAGCCGCATGTGGCGGAGGCGCCTGGGCCGAGGCTGGTCTGCGGCTCCGGCCTGAGCCGTCTCCTCCCAGCGGCAGGCCGGCCCCGTGCGCACCTGCTGAGGTCACAGCGTCTGGCCTCGCCCAGAACCCAGACAAAGAATACTTCACCCTTTTGTGAAAATAGAAAATGAGTCATTGTTGAAACACACGGAGTAGGAATTCGCTATGCAAATGTGGCATTTCGTGGCATCTAAAGCTGAGGATGACGGTTTGCAGAGAAGGCACCGCGAATCCCAGCAGCAGGTCCGGGCACTGATGGGAAAGCAGCAGGGAGGGAGCAGCGCTGAATGAGCCGGCGGAGGGGGTCTTCCGGCTGCCTCGGAACCACGTCGGCCTGGGAGCGCGGAGCAGATTAGCCAGGCTGCAGGGGCCCCGCTGTGAGACCCCCGCAGAAGGCTTTGCACACCAAGAGCCTCTGAGCGAGAGGCTGAGCCCCAGGGCACAAAACCAGAATGAGAGAGCCAGGAGAAGCTGTGACGGGCTTATGGAATTCTCCACGGGGCACGGGCGGGTGGGTGGATTATAAATCCCTATTATGTGTTTAATATAATTCAACAGAATTTCCCGTTTCAGTTAGGAGATTAGACACGTACTCCACGCGACCTTCCCTCGCTGGATCCAGTGTTTAATTTGGACTGAATTGTTCCAGACAGCAGGTACCATGTTCTATAGCCGGTGCTTCTCCTGAGCTGGTCCAGCTTGCGAGACGTCGAGTCAAGCAGACCACCATCACTGCGTCGGAGAGTCCAGCAGAGCTGGCGTGGGGTGGACGCAGGGCCCGAATGAGGCCACGGTGCTCGAAGGCTGGTTGTGAAGCTGCTGCTGGCGCAGACCCAGGAGAGGCCTCCCGGAGCTGCTGCTGGGCAAGGGACGCCCAGTGCGGCTGTCCCGGGCTGCCCCGGCCTCCGTTCGGCCTCCTCTGTGTCCATCCAGATGGTGAGACCTTCATCGCCGGTGAAGTGATGGAGCTCGTGGTCAAGGAGTGGCATCCGGTGTAACTCGGGTCCCTTCCTCCCGCGTGTGTATATGCGGGTCCTTCCTCACCAAGCAGCGGCTCCGGGGAGGCTGTCCCGGGTCTGCGCCAGCAGCAGCTTCACAACCGGCCTTCGAGCACCGTGGCCTCATTCGGGCCCTGCGTCCACCCCACGCCAGCTCCGCTGGACACTTGCTGATGTAGTGACGCTGGTCTGCTGATTCAACGTCCCACGAGCTGGACCAGCCCAGGAAAGTGCTTCGTCACACCCCAGCCTTGTGGCTCCATCTCCCTTTCTGAGATAGGGGCTGGCTTGCCCCAGAGCATGGCCTCTGAGCTCCAGATGCAGAAGGGCCAACAAGCCTTTGCTTTTCGTGTTTATCGCCTGCCATGTGCACCCACCGAGCCCGTGAGGTCATGGAGTGGGACAGAGAGCTAATGAGATGTGTGCCAGAACCCACCCCCAGACAAGTCTCCGTCTGTAGTTTGCAGAGTGGGGTGTGAATGGGTCTTACTTTCCTTCTCACTAGCGAGAAAACTGCCCTTGGGTGCGATCGAAGCCATGGAGACTTTGCATGTCTGCACAGACCCGGGCACATCCCTTGGGCCGTGCTTTGTTCCCTTTTGTTTTTCCTCCTGCAGTGTTCCCTCCTGAAGTAAGTCCATGATGTTTCACAGATCTTTGCGAGCTGGCCATACCGACCTACGGCATCAGCACGCTGGACAGAGGCAGGGTCGCGGGCTCCTTGATGCAACACCTTCTCTTTACACAGCCTCATTATGGGCTTTGAATGTAATCTTGGGGGCTGGACTCACCGTCCAGTTGCTCTATCTGGAAACAGTCACTAAGCTCTATCTGACCAATGTCCATCTGGATAAAGTCGACCCCTCAACCCCAGGGAACTCCGCTGGGGTCTGGAGAGAGAAAGCTTTGTTATTAACATCCACAGACTCTGCTGTCGGTGATGAATCCTGTAGGAGCGGCGTGACCTTGGCGAGACCCCTTCAGCTGGAGGGAGCACGGGCATTTCAGCAAAAGACAGTCCCAGCAGAAGGAGGGGCAAGATGTCCCATGGAGCATTGCAGAGACTCGAGAGGTGGAGCAGGAGACAAGCAGATGAGGTGGCTCAGCTCAGGTGGGGATCTAAAGCTAGTAGGTGTGGGCCAGCCGTCGGGGGTGCAGGCCAGCTGCCTGTGGAGCCCAGGGCAGCTCAGGTGGGCCGGCTGCGGGCCATCTGGGCGTGTGCTGTGTCTTGCTTCTGTCCCTTCTGTGCCCACCAGACCACTTTTCTTGGCTGTCTCGGGCCTCTGGAAGGCCTCTTTCCTCCCGGCACTCTCTCCCGTTAGAGCCACGAAGGAGGGTTTTTCATGAATTGCCCTGAGGCAGATGAGGGGTTTTGGACTTAACGGCATCTCTGGGAGAAATTCTGTAGTGCAGAGTATACGTCTTCCCTTAGGAAGGACAGACCTGGACACGTTCCGCGAGTGGGAATGGAAACCGAGGTCGTTTTTCTAGAATCTGATTCTGTTTCAAAGTGCAAACCAGATGTGCTTGTTTTGGGACATTGGACAACCTCGGTCCTCTGTGGTCTCCTTTTTTTCTTTTTTGTAAAACCATAATTTTTGGAAGGATAATCATGGTTCTCTGCTGTTCCCTGGGGCCAAAATGGCGCCTCCCCGGGGCTGGGGGTGGTCAGTGGGTGTTTCCAGCTTAGTCAGCCTCGTCTTGGCTGTCTTTAATGCCCTTTTCTGAGGTCAAAATCTGATTGTGGTCAGTTGTCCAGAGGGAGAGGTGTTTAAAGTGGTTATCCCAGTGGCCTCTCCAAGATTAAATAGCAAAACCAAACCATAGCTGTGCTCTCTGGGATGTTCTGACCACCCCCGGCACTCCAACGAGTTGTTCAGTGTCCACACTAGGACTCCCGAGCCTGTGAGATGAGGAAGAGGCCCGATGGTGAAGCGTTGCAGACCTTGACTGTTGCCAGGGCTCAGATTTCATGACAAGATACAGTAACCAGCCACTGGGACCATAAAATATACACTGTTTCAAATTCAGTTTCTTTCTAACAAGCCGGCAGATCTATACACTTCTCTACCCAGCCTCGACATCACGTGCCAGGCACTGTATCCTTAGGATGCAGGTCTACACGGGAGACTGTACCCCCAAGAAAGCATTTATGCTGAATAATTATGAGCCAGGCTGAATAAATCATCTCGTCCAGGACTGCAGCGGGAGATGTGTAGGAGAGAGCGGTACGGTTTGGCGATGCATCAGAACCAGGCTAACGGTATACTGATTAGAGAACAAGTTGTTTCTATGGGCCTGGGATTTCTTAGGTAGAGCTGATGTTCAATCTGATTAATGAGTCAGTCTCGCTTCCTAAATCAAGGTGTGCTTACGAGCAACTCCTTATAAATCTAATGGCGCGAGGGGGTTCTAATAAAACAAGGCTGGAGGTGACCAGCCTCTCTCTGCCCCTTTCCTCCCTCAACCAAAGTCCTCTGTGGAGGAGCCGAGCTTTCCTGAGGTCTGTCTCTGTGAAAGGCTGGGCCAGCGGAGGGTGACTTGCCTGCTGCCGGCGTGGCTGCAGGTGTCCTCCCCGACCATGGCCCTCCCAGATCCACGCTCTGCCCACTGCCTCGAGAAGCCGAGCGCTTCTCATCGTACTGAACGTGCCCTTCTCCTCTCAGGAAACACGTGGAAGTTTCGCTTCATCTCCGTGTTCTGACATCTCAAGTCTATGTGTCTTAGTTCTTTTCCTTTGCTGCCTCCGCTGGGTTCAAGGCTGAAAGCTCATGACTTCCTTGCTTGGCAAAATTATCTTCCATTTCTTTTATTATTTTATCTTCTTTCTTTCTTCAGTTCTCTCACAGATACTGAACTTTCCGAGTTTGTCACTTTTCTGTATTTTTCTTTTGTTCTCTTCTGAGTCTGAGAATTACTCAGTTTTTTTTAAAAGTCTTATTATTTTTTGATAATTCTGTTCTTAATTCTTTTAGTTCTCCTTTGGTTTTAAGTTTTCTTAGAATGCTATTCTTGTTTATGGTTGTCATGGGTTTTAAAATCTCTCCATATAAATTAGAAGGTCTCTCTTTTCCATAAATTAGGTCTGTTTCTTTTTCTTGTTCTCACTCTTTCAAGTTGCTGAATTTCGTTTTCTCTGGTTGTCAGCTTGTATATAGAAAGGACAGTGAGACTGGTCACAGATTCCCCAAATGCATGGGCAAAATAAGAGCCAGCATCCTTATTATAGACTCCAGCTCTCCCTAAAGAGAGAATTCAGTTCTTTTAGAGAAGCAGCATTTGCTTGGGGGAGATTGTTTCCTTTAAGAAAATCTTTGGCTTTTACACTCTCTGCTTTTTCGGGAGAAAAAATACTGTCAGGCTGTGGAATTCGTTCAGAAGGAGTCCTTCAATTAATTTAAATTTCCTGCCCCCATTCTCAAAGCCTCCACCACCCAGTCACTCTGGAGTGAGAGGCTACCAGGGCTCTGCAGGGAGGCACTCCGGCTTCTAATGAGAGCAAGTTCCACACCTAGAAATTTTAAGAACTTTCGCCTTCTTGGTATGTTTTCCTTTGCATTTCTAAATCCACTTCTCTTACTACTTTTATTTCCAGTGGTGAATATCAGATGTGACCTCTATGTCTAGCTCACTGAATTCATACTTGGGAAAATGAGTTTTAAAGTAAATTCTCTAGACTTGCCTATAAAATGAATACTCCCGTATTCCTTTTCTAATATTGCTTCATAATTTCTTGCAAGATTCGAGTTTCTTGTACTTCCTAAACAGAGTATTTTCAGAGACTCATCTATTCATGGATCAAGAATAATTTTTATAAATGATAGTGCACCTACAGTGGATCTATGGCAGCTCCTTCCCAAGTCAGAAATGTAAAATTCTGTGTGAAATCTCAGTGGCTCACTGCTACTGCGGATCGCTGGAATCGCCGGGCTGGGAGTCCCTAGAAAGGCAGCACACACGTAGACTCCCTGGCGTGGCTCGGCACAGGGCCCCTGCGTCCTCTGCTCAGGGCCTCCCAGTCCCAGCTGTGACCGCATCTGAGGGGGGTGGCCATGGTCACTGTGATTACAGCTGAGCTGGGTCCGCAGGTCACTGTCCCCTGAGGTCTGGGACAGTTGCCGTTGCTCACTGGCTGTTAGCCGAGGCTCCCGCCACACCACTAAGAGAGGAGGCGGTTGCCGTCACTGTCTATGCCGTGGCCATTTCCTTTGTCTTCAGGGCCAGCGAGAGGGCATCCCTCTTGCTTCAGACACCCCCGGCTCTTCTTGTTCTCGAGTTATACGTCTGCTTTTGCTGGCGCTGTGATCGGGTCAGACACCTGACCTGGACCTGGGGCCAGTACGGATGGAGGAACCTAAAACCCATTTTGATTAATTTAAGGGCCTTAATTCTCTCTATTAAATGTCTTTGCCATAAAAAGCATGAGGAGGGCAGTGATATCCTGCTAGCCTTGGCTCCTGCTCCGGTCAGGGAGCGGGGTCCGAGGTGTGGACACCAGGGCCTGTGGTAGTCCTGGGCTTCTGCCCACACAGCCGAGGCTGGCGCGTCTAAGCAACGTGAGAAGCAGGCAGACTCCTGGAGGTCCAGATACCCGGTCATCACAGGTCCCACACACCGGTGCTTTGTGTTTTCAGTGGTTAGATTGCCCTGCCCCGCCCCGAATCCTGGGTTGACACGGCCAGATGCTTAGTGATGCTGCCGGGTCCCAGCCCCACGGCAGGTGCTCCTGTCTGCCGAGCCTTTAACCCCAGCAGCCCTGATGGTCGGGCCCCTCACACGCACAGTCCACGGAGGGCAAACAAATTCCAGGTGGGCAGTGGCAGACCCAGCCCGAATCTAGGCCCTTCACCGGGGGGCTGTGCTGTGCACAGCGAAGCCTGAGAAAAACAGCTGCATAAAGCACATTTTGGGTCCTCTTGACTTGTTTTTACATGTGACTTGTAGCCAATTCGTCGTGGTCTCAGTTATAGAAGTCTAAGTGAGTGTGTGCCCAAGAAAGGAGAAAGCGTGGTACCTGGATGCACTCAGTGTCCCCTCCATCACGAGGAGACCAATTCTGTCCTGTTTACTTTAAAAAATAAAATAAAATAGTAGTTCACTGACAAAGAGAGGAAGATTTGCGGGTACCTTCCTGTAGGAGGTGACACTTGAGTTGGGTCCCAAACGAGAGTTGGGTTGGGCCTCTAAAGTGTGAGGATCTCCTGGAGACCCCCCAAGAGCTGCTGATTCGGGGTCAGGGTGGAGCCTCAGAACTAATGTTTTAACCAGTTCCCAGGGAAGGCGATCCCATTGGTCTCACTGCCCACCCCAGTCAGGGGAAACGACTGTCCACAGGTGGTGAGGGAGTGTCCAGTGGAGGACCCGTGCGGCTACTCTCGGCGGCCCAGTGGAGCTGCCAGGAGGACCTTGTGGGCATGCCCAGTGACCAGAATTCACAGCAGGAAAAATAGGACTGACCAGGATGTGAGACGCCTCCTGGGAAACCTGGAGCTGCTCTTCAAGGCAATGGTCATCCTCATCACTGCCTTGGAATCTCGGCTCGAGAAGATGAGAAGACAGTTGTGTGCTAGAGCATTCGGCCAGAGGGCCCGAGCTGGGGTGTCCCGGGGCTCCTGGAAGGCTGGCTCGTCTGTCCCCCTTGCTCTTAGATGCACGCTGGCCTCTCAGGAGCTCCGTCTGCTGATGTCCGAGCGGTCAGATGACTGGGGCTCCCATGCACAGCGTCTTCTCTCCCTGAAGACGGTTGCCCTGCGAGCTCGCACCTGCACATGAGCAGAAGCCGCTCCCGGTCTCAGAGAACACTCCGGCCCCCACTGGCCGTGAGTCCCATCCTGGGGCACGGGCTGGGCGCAGCAGCACACACTCGGCTGCGCTCTTTTGCCTTTGGCCCCGTGATGGTGCGTCTCCGGGACCAGTCCTCAGGGGCACCTCCTCGAGCACGTTCCTAAGAACTGAGAAGACCTTCGGGCTCACGGTTTCCAGACTGTTCTCTGTACCTTCCCACCATAACGTAATTGCGTTGCATTGTCTGCCCACTTCATGCAGTGGTGTGCGTGTTCAGCTGGTCCTGCACACCGTTTCACTTGGCGGAGACCGCCTCGGCCCCAGTGCCTGGCCCCCGGCATCTGACCCACCGCTCTGGACGAGTTCCATCGCAGCCCGCACTCCGACATGTACTCGCTGACAGTGGGAGGGACTCAGCCTCTGGGCCTGCAGGATTTATCACTGATTAGGCAGAGACAACCTGAGTCCTCTGAAGCATGGAGGTTGAGAGCAAACCTTTGTTTAACATTTTGTGTCAACATTTCTCCAACTTGACCTATGAAGTGGCTTTCACAGCAGATGATGCTGGGACAGAAACGAGTGTTTGCTTTTCTGCCTCGGCCACTAGTGATGAATTAAGGCTCCGCGCTCAGGCGGTGCTGATGCTGCATCTGAATATTCATGGATCCTCCTGTGGATGCTGAGGGCTCTCGGACAGCCAGTGAGGACGCACTGATGCGGCTGGACCAAAGGGGGCACCATGCCCTGGCCGAGGTTCTCGTGTCCGTGAAGACTGTGCCGTGCTACGGAGACGTTGTAGCTGCTCAAGTGCCTGTCCTGGGCACTCGCATCCGGTGGACCGTCATGCCCGTTATGGCGACACGCAGGCTTGTCCTGGTTTGTGAGGACAGCAGGGACGTGCTCCGAGGCTCTGGCTGTGCCCGTGTGCGTCTGGCACGCAGAGCCTTGATGGACCTTCTCTTGCTGCTCGCCTGAAGTGGCCGTGCCACGCCTTCTCCGGCCTCGTGCCCCGCACACCACTGTGCACCAGGGGCTGGCGCTGCTTCCCGAGCGTCTGCAGTTTCTCCAGGGAAGACTCAGTCTGCATGTGAACGAGACATGCTGCCCAGTGTGCCCCAGATGCGCACACACCCAGCTCTGCTGCAGCTCTGGCTGCTCTGTGGGGTGCAGGGGTGCCACGAGGCGTGCGGCTCCTGCCTCGTCCTTAGCCCAGTGCCCTGCACATCGCACACGCAGCCTGCACCAGACTACCTGGGCCTGGGGAGACCCAGGCCCCAGGATGACCCGGCCCTCACAGATCTATGACACATGTCCGGACGCTGGACAGTCCATTTGCTCACACAACAGATATTGATGGAGAGTCAGTTGTGGGTCATGCACTCACTTCAGCGCTGGGGATAAGTCATTGTGAAATAAAACATAGGTCTGGCTCTTATTTTTTATTAAACTAGTATTTATTGTCAGCCTCTTGAGTTCTGAGCACCATCTGAAGCTCTGGGAATACAGCTCTGGGGAAAAAGGGGAAAATTCGTGGACCTTCCATTACTGTCACTGAGGTGCAGCAGAGAAAGGAGTGATCTGCCCTTCATGTGCAGAAGCAGAAAGTGCCAGAGAGAAACAAGCAGCGAGGGGTGTCAGGGGTGGGGGGCCAAGGCAGCTGCGGGGGCCGCCCCGCGCCGAGGGAGCTGGAGGCCAGGCTGCGCGGTTCCTGTGGAGCCCGGCTCGGTGGACACCCCGTGTCCAGGAGGACCCTCTGCACGAGAGTGCGGCAGCCCAGAGCCCAGAGCGGTGGCTGCGCTCCGACTCACACCTACCGTGGCTCCTAATTTCCCTTCCTAGGTTTGCATATATTTAATTAGCTTATGGAAAACTCATCTATTAAATCATAAAACTTAGCCAGGATTTAATATAACGTCGTCTTTGCACAGGCGCGTTTAATAATGGAGGCTGCTGTTGCACCATCGTGAGGCACGTGAGGCCAATTCATAATCAGGAAGGTCAATGAGAAAGGCCATGTCCATCACGCTTCGGTCGGCCCCTTTTATTAAGGATGACTCAGAGGCAGCGGGCATTTGCGAGAGGACCGTTGCTTCTATTTCCGTGGCGTCTGTGTGGCCAGCGCACGTACATGGTGTTAGTTACAAGCCGCGAGCCTCCTCTGCGGGGAGGCCGAGCGCCGCTCATCAGCGTCCGGGTCGGGAACGAGGCTCCTGCGCTGGTGCTGCGAGCGAGTCCGCGCCATCCAGCTGCTTCCTGAGGGTGTGCGGACAGCCGCGCCTGCTTCTTCCCGGGCAGCAGCTCGTCCGTAAGCCACGGCCACCGTCCGAGATGAGAGTTCAGTGGTGACTGATGAGACGCCCTTCCAGCCCAAACCTGCATCCCCCAGTGTGCCTGGGGACGCTGCTCCCTCGCCGCAGACCCTCCCTGGGCTCAGGTGCTTGCCTGGCTTCGAAGGCCTCTGCAGAGACGGACCTCGGTCCTGTCTCTGACGTGGCCTGAAGGGAGCCCAGAGGCCCTGGCCGGCGTCTCAAAGAGCTGCTTGATGTTGGTGTCGCCCAACAACTCGCAGAGAGCTGTGGACACTGGGTGTCTCTGACACCGCCTCTGTAGGGCCAGTAGTGACCGTCAGTATTGGCCAGCACTGTCCAGACCACTGGTGACTACGGGCGACCGTCACTGATGCTACCTGGGTGAGGCAGCCCCACTTGTGCCACAGTGAGCAATGTTGTCTTCCCGTTTGTAAGATGAACCCCGAGGTGGCTGTTCTGGAGCCCGAGGGCTCTTGTAACTGTGCGCAGGTGAGACCCACAGACTGACCTGTCCTCTTGTCGGGCTCCAGCCCACGGGCCGCTGTTGTGTTGCTCTTTCGTGAGCAGGCCCCCTGGTTCTGGCTTGTGGCCTTTGGCCTCTTGGGGCTGTTTGGTGGCTCTCTGGCCTCACCTCTTGTGCCCCTGTTTCAACTCGAGGACCTCGCGTGGTCACCGTCCCCCGTGATTCAGGCACTGGCCTGCGTTCTGCTCTGGGCAGTGCAGGTGTGTGGTGAGCGTCCCCGCGAGGCAGGGCCTCTGGAGCGGCCCAGGCGCCCCGGATATGAGAAGTGGGGTGAGGCCGACCCCCGGAGGGGTGAGGGGGTACTCACTGCGCCACCCCAGGCGGTGGGCCCTTTCTGCACTCAAGGGACCCAAATGGGAGGACGTTTACTCCTTTCCAAACCGCTCTTCCTTGCTCAGGCAGCCATGACCTCGGGGGACGTTCGGTGCACTGGAAAGCTCAGGCCTCTGTGCAGTCGGCGAGTGCTTGCTGGACGGCGCCTGTGAGCCAGGCGGCCCGGACTCTGGCGCTGCCCGTGCGTCTGGTGAAGCTGCCCCGCTCTGCTGCAGCGGGCTCCATCTTAGAGGCCGAGACGCTCACGCCACCTTCTCGTTCTGAAGTGTTCTCAGGAGCTGAGGCTCAGAGACAAAGCATGGCGAAAGGCGCTCCCGTAGCTTGGGGTTCTGGGGTTCTGGGGTCCCGAGCGCCAAGGACTCTGGACGGAGACCGAATATATAGAAAGAGCGTTGCAGTCATCTGAGTGGCCGCCTGTGTTCATCCTGCGGGTCAGTGTGTGGGCCGCGGTGCGTGTCCGCTGGCCAGCTGGCTGTCCGCTGGAAGTCCAAGCGCAGAGCCCCTGTCTGCAGACGCCCTCTCCCGCGTTCATGGCGCCCGTCCCAAGCACACGCGGGCCCTGGTACTCACAGAAGCTGCAAACTTCTGCCTCCTTCTGGAAAACAGCTACCCATAAGCACCGTGCCCCAAAGTAACAGACAACGAGGAGAGCATCGATTTATACTAAATCTCCAGTGCAGATGCGGTGTGGAGGGCGAGGACGCTTGGCCAGAGCGACGGTGTGTACAATAAATGATATGCTAGTCACCGAAGACTCTTGCCCGTGCGAGTGAGTAGAAAGATATAGTATTTGCTTATTATCTCCAGTCCGAGTCCTAAATCACCACTGCAATGGCACAGGCTGAAGTGGACATAAATTTGGGGTCTGGGTGCCAGGGGTTTGGAGCGCGGTGTGTATTTCAGAAGCCTTCGGAGGCTTCCGATCGGGGTGATATGCGGCGAGTCGCAGATAGAGCGCGAAGGTGATTTCTAGTGTGAAGTGCAACCAAGACTCCTGGTCACAGCCTGAAGTTCTTTTTCTCTGGTAGAAAGTTTACAGCGCACCATCCATTTCTTTCCAGCTTCAGCTCCATTGCTAAAATGCCCACTTTGTCCTATGTTGCTCCCTTGGGGAAAACAATCCTAAAAATTTAACTGCCCACCATTTTGGTGACTTTGGTTGCAGGCTGAGTTGCTCATTATCAAGAGTAGTTCACTGTTTCCAAGATCTATCTATTTGTGCTACAAGAGCTGGGTGCAGCCAGAGGTGCTGGGATGGGAGGACTCCCCAGAGACAGAGCGGGGAGCAGAACAGGCGGATCCACTGAAACACACTGCTGAGGGGCAGCGGGAGGCAGGAGGGTCTGCTGTGCCTGGTGGTCACTCCCTGGCTTGAACTGAGGTCATGGCGGTGACGTGAACCCTGTGCCCCCAGGGAGGCTCTGGCTGTTCCCTCTTAACCTACAGCAGACACTGCTGGTGCTTTGGAGCTGAGGACGAGCTGACTCTTCAGGGAGCTGATCCTGCAGCGGTTACACGGCGGACACCCCTGGTGAAATTCAGTGGCAGCGGCAGGGCAGGGGGCCTGCTCTTGTTGCGTTACGCGAGCTTGCTGAGGATGAGGTGTGTACGCATGCTGGCTGCAAGTTTGCTTCAGTCCTGGGGTGTCCAGCCAGCATTTCAGCCTGCAGTGGCTGTTTGTTCATTCACAAGCCCGTGGCTCAGCAGGGGGGTGGGTCAGGGCTACGTGGCTCCAGGGGCCTCTGGCTCTCTGGGCGGGACCCAGGCAGCGCGTGGCCGGGCCAGCGGCCGATCTCTCGAGCTGGGTGGGTCCCCGATGGGTCCTGGGCACCCTTCTGTGTCCTGGGTGGCGCTGGCTCTCCTTCACGCAGCGTGTGGCCCCACCACGCCAGCCCCACAGGCCGTGCCTCTGCCCGTGAGCCACTCACAGCCTCTGTGATGACTCCAGAGGGCGCCCCGAGTGCTGCAGGGTCCCGCTGACCCCGAGGTGACCCGAGATGCGCGGAGGGGGCATCGCTTGCTCTTTGGACCTCTCGGTCTTGGCGGGGCCTCCGGGTGCTTCCTGTCTCTCCTCCACAGGGCAGGCCCAGACGAGGAGCGAGACAGCAACTTGGCCGCAAACTCTGAAGGGAGTTGACCGGTGGGGATGCAGCACCCGCCTCGGAGGACAGTGAGTCGCTGTCCAGCTCTTGAGCACGTGGCCTGTGGGGCTTTGCCGCCTGGGAGCTGTGGGTGTGTCCTGGGCTCTGAGCTTGCCCTGCAGGACTCAGACCCTCTGCGTCTTAATCATCGGCCACCCATTCAGGGGTCTTGAGTGCTTTGCAGACTAAACCTGCTGTGCATCTTAGTTGCCGAGGGGCTCTGAGAGCGCCAGGGTGCCCCCAGATTAACGCAGATGGGCTGCTACGCCAGGGAGACACTTCGGACGCAGGTTCTCGCCTGACCTTGCACCGCGCAGTGACTGAGCTCAGGGATTGCTTTGCATCAACAGAATCCTCCAGATAACCTCCTGGAGACACTCAGCTATGAATATGCTGCAGCCCAAACCGATATTTTACTAGTGGTGTTTAAACTCAGTGCCAACAGGGCTCAAACAGCTCGTATCATAGCAGCAAGCGCTCCGAAGCGCCCTGATTTACTCAGGTTCCAGGGAGGGCATTGCCTGAGCCTGCTCCTCCTGGCGTGAGTGATCTGTCTTCTCATTAGCGCCGACCTGCACGCCGCGAACAGACGTCGGCGGGAGCAGGCAGCGCCCTCAATCACCCGGAGGTGATCAGCGGCCACTCAGGCTCATTCTGGAGCATGGAGGCTGCATTCCCCGCGCGCCCGACACTCTCTCATCTTGATGACGGTCATTTCTGCCTCTGGAGTCGCTGGCTCGTAATTTGAGAGGAGTGTCGTTTTCTGCAGAAAGGAGCCTAGTGTAATCCTCCCATTTAAATGGCAAAATCCTGCCCGCGGGTGATTTCACGGCCTGCAGTCTGTCACTTCTCCACTGCCGGGGCGAAGCAGCAGCTAAACGACGATCGATAGACTGATTTTATTACGCCCGCCTGTCCACCTTGTTTGAACTAATTTCTAGTCTGCTAATGATGTTTTAACATGTCTCCAAAGGAGAGAGGATCATGCTCTTCCACCAAAAGCAAAGCGATTGTCCCAGGAAGAGGGTGGTTAATTAGAAGGCTTTCAGGGAGACCAGAGCCCCATGCCATCCTGTCCACAGAGGAAACGCCCTATTCACATTTCAAAGCCCTCTTGCGCCCCACCAGTGGGCTCTTTCACCGACCACACTTCAAATCCTGTTTCTCACTCAGCCGTAAATGGCTGCGACCCACATGCGTTACCAGTGCTTGGCTCCGGTGAGCATGACGGTGTAGGGAAGGAGCGCAGGGCACTGGTGTTCGAGCGGTGCTGGAGGTCAGGCCTGGCAAGGCTCCACCTTCTTCACTTAATGCTATGTAAGCAGATTTGGAAAGAAAGGTTTGTTTTTTTTCCAAATTTTGTTTACTGAGGTAAAATAGGTTCATGTCATTGGCCCTGCTGTGGGGGTTCTCGTCTAAACCCCCTCAAATGTGAGCTCTCACACCCTGCCTGCCTGGCACCCAGCCACCCATGTGGGGCTCCTCTGTCCCCCAGTGCCACCTACCACCTGTCCCCCGGGGGGCTTGGTTCTGCTGGCAGGCGGTGGCTGCGTGGCCCTGGGCTGGCTTCTGCGCCTCCACGTGCAAGCAGGACCATCCCGTTTGTCGTCCTTCTTCCAGCCTGTCGCCCCCAGGTCCCTCCACCCTGTCCCAGGGGCAGGTGTCGCCTTGTTTATAGCTGAGTCGTATCCCATTGTGTGTGTGTGTGTGTGTAAAAGAGTTTGGAGGTTTCTCAAAATACCACAAGTGAACCCACTAGGTGGCCCAGCAAGCCCAGCCCTCAGCGTCCATCTGGGAATGCAGACGTGCTAATCCAGGGCACGTGCCCCGTGCTCACTGCTGCAGACAGAGCAGTGGAGTGTCAAGGGCAGAGGAGTGGTCTGAGAGAAAGGCCTGAGAACCCGGGAACCGTGGGTCTGACACAGCTAGTTATCAGTGTAGACGTGCGTGAATCCAGGCGCTGTCGGGGGAGCCATTTCAGGCTGTGGCACGAGGTGGCTGGGGCCCTGGGCAGCAGAGGGAAGTGCCTTTAGTTCTCCGCCCCCGCCCCTGTCGACAGAACAGCCGACTGTGTCTTCTCTTCCTTCTCCTGGTGGCGCTGGGCTTCCGTGTCTTCAGGGCGACTGGAGAGTCCAAACACCAGACACGTCCAAAAGGAGGTGACACAGTGAGCACGTGAGCGTTGCTGGCCAGACCTGGGGCCGTCTCTGGCAGACTGGGGTGCATGTCCCCTAAATTCCCGGACTGTGCGCCCCGAGGAGGCGTCCTGAGGCCTGCGTGTGTGCGGGAAGAAGGCTGTGGGTGGCAGGGCTGAGCGGTGGGGCAGGGAGAGGAGGCGGCGGGAAGGGGCGAGAGGCGCCCAGGGACGCGGCCCGACGGCCCTTGGGGGCCGGTGCTCATCGAGTGGGAGCCGGACAGTCTCCCTGACCCGGGCTGCTCTGACCTGCAGGCTCGGCCAGGACTGGGGCCCACAGCGGAGAGGGGGTGACCTCGCACTCCCGTGTTCGTGAGGCTGGGTCCTTTGGCTCCTGCCCAGAGCCTCTTCCTGGACCCCACTCAAGTGCTAATTAAATGGCCTTGCGTGTCTGCTCCCATCTCTGTGGCCCCAGTTCCTGAAAATGGCTTCTGTAAGATGGGAGAACAGCGCGGAAGGAGCCAGAACAAGTCCTCCTGGCCTTGCCCAGGCTTATCTTTTATCTATAATTAAAGCTATTTTTTTCTGTTGAAAACCTTTTACTATTAAAAGTTCTAAATTCCTGTCACAGTTTAAGCTATAAAAGGTTAATGAGCCACTCACAGAAAAAGAAAAAAAAACATTTCATAATGTTACTATTTCCTTAAAATAGCTGAAACCTTGCATGTGATACACCCATTTCTCCCCTTTTTTCTTTCTGAGACAAGAATGTTGCGTTCCATCCTTCTTCCCCCATCCACCCAGCAGCCGTCTGCGACGCTCACTGCATAGCGCTGCTGCTCCTAGCCGGGGTGGAGCAGGGCTGGGCGCGGCCATTCTCTGGGAGGGGCTGATGTCCTGGAGAGGGCAAAGGTGACAGAGGGACCAAGAAGGGCTGGGTCAGGAGGTGGCAGGTGGGGGGTGAGCAGGCGGGGTGCTGGGCCAGGACGGAGGAGCAGAGATACCAATTTTTTAAACAAGGTGCACCTCAGTGAGAAAGTGACTTTTGAGAGTTGTGTATTATACATTAAAAAACTGGGAGGAGCTTATTTTTATTTTTTTAAAGACTTATTTTTATTGATTTATGCACACAAGAGCTGAGGTACAAGCCAGATGTGCTGGGAGGGGGTGAGAGGACTCATCAGAAACAGAGTGGGGAGCAGAACAGGCAGATCTACTGACATCCACTGCTGAGGGGTCTGCTGCGCCCTGTGGGTCCCCTCCCTGGGAAATAGCATAGTGAATAATAAAAAGGGAAAAGAGGGATATAGATTTGTAAATATTTTACTAGTTTTTGGAGTTGGAACCCAAAGGCACGCTGAGAGCTGGTTTTTAAGGAAAAAGAGAGCCTCTAAGGCCCACGTTTATTTTTATATTTAGCTTGGCTGTTTAATTTTACTTTTAGGTTTTAGTGATTTGCTTTTTGATAATGACTTTATGGGATTTGTGCTTTTTGGATTTTGTAGGTTTGGGATGGGGGTTGAAGTTTGTAACTTATTGGTGTAATCCCTTCAGGGGTCTTTCCCCCAACAAAATGACAGGACAACACAAACTGATGCGGTTGGTGCCTGTGGTGATCGTTTGCACACCAACACCCAGGTGGTCTGCCCCCGGCTCCCAGCCCCGACCGGGGTGCCCCTGGCGTCCCTCCATTCTAGGAGATGTTCCCCACGCTCCTAGGGGTCTCGGGTGAGTCTGTGCCGCTTGGCGCGTGTGTGTGTGTGTGTGTCTGCCAGTGCGTGTGAAGCGCTGGGGACGTCGAGGGCGCCTGTGAACTTCCCTCCCGAAGCCGATGGTCCAGCTTGGAAGAGTCAGGAGGGATGAGGAAGGCAGAGCCCCCCCTCCCACTCAAATGGGCTGGCATGCAGAGACGCTTCCCGCACACTTCCGCAGGCGAGGCTGGTGTAGCGCGGCTTAGATGTGTGTGTCAAGGGGAGCAAACGCCCTTGAATTTAAGGACCGCAAACAACCGTAGCTTACTCTGCTGTGGATGATTCACATCAGCAATGACGGCTCCAACAGTAACGTTGGCTACCGTTAGGGTTAGGGAGTGACGTCTCCTAAGCTTCTCTGTGGGCTGTTCTCATGAGGTCCCACGACCCCGAACTGCTAATTTCCGGAGGCTTATTTTTTGGCCTTTCATGATGAAATATTAAGCAATTTTTAAAGAAATTTATCTGGAAAAAAAAAAAGAGGAAAATCAGACTCCAATCCACCCCATTCCACAGACTGCTGGCTGAGGGCTGAGCCACCCACCTGAATCAGACCAGAGGCGTCTGGGGTAGGGGCATGCAGGGCCCAGGGCTTCTTCCTCTCCTGGCACTTGAACCCTTCCTGCTGGCAGCTCACCGAAGGATGAAACACCATCTCCAAAATACATTTTTTAAAGATTTTATTTATGCACACAAGAGCTGGGATACAGGCCAGAGGTGTGGGAGGTGAGAGGATTCATCAGAGACAGAGCGGGGAGCAGAACAGGTGGGTCAAGTGAAACACTGCTGAGGGGAGCAGCGGGGACACAGGAGAGGTCTGCTGCACCTGCGGGTCCCTCCCTGGCCAGGGATCGAACTTGCGCTGCAGAGGCTGTGGAAGCCCCACAATGTAGTGCTCAACCCCTTGCGCCACCAGGGAGGCCCCAAATGCATCGTATTGCTTCAGATGCCGAGAAGGCTGTTAATCTCCTACCCACTCACTCAGAAGGCAGGGCAATGGCGAACCCTGTGCTCGGCAGTAAGAAGCCCGAGCTGACCCCCGCCTGATGCTGGGGCTATTTCACAGCCAGGGCGAGAAGCTGAGGGAGAGGAGACGGTCCTGGCTGCTCATCCTCCGCGTGCCGCGGAGCCCTGGGGTCCACAGAGCGTCCTGGGGCTGGGCCCTGGCTGAGAACCACAGAGTGTTGTTTTTCAATCAGAATTTGAGTATTTCTCCCGAAATGGTACCCAGTGATCTCCCAGGCCTGCCGTCGGCGCTGTGCCCTGGCGCCCAGGGTCCCGCTAGCCCACAGAGCAGCGGGCGCTCCTGAGTCCTCACGCGGAGGGCTGCAGCTCGGGACATCTCTGTGGGCCTGTCTGGGAAACTGACGTCGGTCATCGTCACGCGTCCCCACGAAGCGTCCCAAGCAGAGACAGGCTGAGGCGTCACATCCCTGTACCTTCAGAATTCTCTACTGTGAAATCGGAGCAGATCAAGTGACTAAGCTGCCACAGCGCCTGCTAACGGAAGCTGTGGTGCGGGTACAAGCACCGCCCGACAAGCGTCCGGAGCCGCAGAGGGACGGAGCGCGCGGAAGCGCGTCTGGGAGTCGCGGGAAGAGGGTCCGCACTGCGCGGTGGCCGTGGCGGTCGCCGCACCCGGTGTGTGGCGCGTCCAGGTCAGTTGTTCTTTACACCCAGTCACTTGAAGTTAGGTGAACTCCGGGCTGGGAGATGCCCTCCTGGCTTCGGGGAGCGCGGCTCCCTGAGCGAGGCCCACTGGGGCTTAGCCACGAGCGCCAGCCCAGAACCGAGAAGCCCCTCCAGGCCCTCGGCGCAGCGCGGCACAGAGCCCATCGGAGCGCAGTTTGGGCGGCAGCTCTCGCCCGTCCAGAGACTCGGTCAGGAGACGGTACGCGAGGGCAGTTGGCCCACGTGGGCCAACAAGCGGCACTGCTGCTGACCTCAGTCCCAGAGGCAGGTGGCCGGTGGTCACAGAGGACGCAGACCAGCTAAATGCAGCAGTGCGGGGGTGGATGCTCTGGAAGTGGGTGCAAGGGAGGGGCTGCTGTCTGAGGCTGGAAGACCCTGGTCCTTCTGGGACACTGGGGTGGGGGCGCCTCCCTTCACACAGACTTGCTGCAGGCCCCTCGGAGGCCAAGTGGACACCGGCTCTGACCAGACCATGTGGTGCCAGGGGCTTCACAGCTGGCCAGAGAAGGGTGCAGACGTCTAGCGGAAACGGAGTGTAAGGCTTGTTCACAGAACGCAGAGGAAAAGCATTAATGAAGGGTAGTCAGGACGCCAGCTGGGACGCGAGGGCAGGGCAGGCGAGATGGGGGCGGGCAGCACCTCAGGGCCTTGTCCTCCAGTGCCACGGCTTCTCTTTGTAACAGCTGACTCCTGAGTGCGTCCGCTCTGGCCATTAGGTTAATGGATCAAACACTCTTCAGATCCCTCAACCTGAGCTCAGTGTGGACAACGTCCAGGAGAAAGCGCTGTTCCCGTACCCAGCTCTGCTGCTGTTGGGAGCTGCGGAATAAGCTGCCAAGACAGGCCAGAAGAGATGGACAGTTCATTCACGTGTGCAGACCTGCGTGGGGAGGAGGTGTGGAGATGAGCTCAAAGCAGCAGGTGTGGGGTCCACGTGCCTCTAACCCAGGGGAGGGTGGTGGGATTTCAGGGGGCAGTAATTTGTGACAGGACACGGCCGGGAAATATGTGGGGAAACCAATGGTAAAGGAAGCTGTAAGTGGTCTGTTTCCGATTCCCCCCAGAGCACGCCGCTCCCTGCTGCCAGGCGCCCTCCCGGGTGGTGACAACACCTGAGTTTCTTTGGCAGCCTCTGCTTTTAGGCAGATAAGGGCAGCATGGAGGAAGCATCTTTATCTGTTGACTATCAATGCCTTCAGCTCAAAATAACCCTGAAGCCACAGGGACACATCCCTGACACCTCCTGCTAAGGCGCCAGTGGCCAGGACGTTGGCCTGGCCCTCTGTGCTGCGGGCATGTCTGGAGGCCCTGAGCGTGTGGCCAAGTGTCCACTTCATTTTTAATTTAAGCAGCACCATCTTATTAAAAGTTGAAACCAGGCACGCTCTAATTGAATGTCTCCTCCCAGAAGATTAAGAATTTCATAGGAACTTTTTATCTCTAAACGAATCAATTAACTCTCTCTCCAGCCCGGGCGTTTTTAGATATAATTTGGTAAATTTATTACCCACCTTGGCAGAGCTGAGTTCTTCCAGCAGGAGGGGAGCTCGGCGGCACGCTAACACAATGTGGGGGGTCAGGAGGTCGGGCCTGGGCCGGGAGGGACTGGGGGCCACCTGGTCCCTGGGCTCAGGGCCGGAAACAGGCCCAGAGCTCTTTCTTCTCTGGTCACTCAAAGCCACCCAGGTAGGTAGTGCCATGACCAGGCCCGGGGCCTGTGTCAGTCCCACTGAAGTACTTAAAAGAGCTGCTCTGGTGACATCTGTGGATGACAGACGCAGGTCTGTGGGCTAATGCAGCAAAGGCCTGATGCTGAGAGGACACAAAACGACTTGGCGCTCATTAAGTACAAGGAGAAATTAGAGACCGAGGCGTCATCACTTCAGGTAGACGGCTCCTCTTGGCTCCCCAGCGCTGGCCTCCCGCCCAGCGTCCAGTCCTGGTCCACTGTCCCAGGACACAGCCCCTCCCCACGCTGGCCTCCCAGCGGTGTCTCGGGGGTGGTGCTGTTTGTACGTGGGCTCCAGAGGGAGCAAATTAAAGGGTCCAGCAGCTGGGCCTCAGCCAACAAGTCTGCGACCTCCTGACAGCTGTGGGTGCAGGGAAGGTGCTGCGTCCAGAGGGGTCTGGCATCCTCCTCGCAGGCGGAAGCAGCCTCCAGATGCCCTGCCCCCCCCACTCCCCTTCCCACCCTGCCCTTCAGACGCTGCTGAAGTCATCGGTGGGAGGAGTGGTCAGGGCAGCCAAGGACAGGGCCTTGCTCTCCAGTCCTGTCGGCAGAGACCCCTCTGCCCACGCCAAGTCCCGCGTAGCCCACTGGTCATCCCACCCCCGTGCGGTTCCGCGAGACCAGACACCTTCGCTCCAGCTCCCCACTCCCCCGAGAAAGAGCCTGAGGTCCGCCTGGTTCGCAGTCCACCCCGGAACGAGCCACGCCAAGGGGCCGGGCCCCACAGCCCAGCCACCGCTGCTGGGCCCCAAGGAAGGGGCATAGCCAGCTGGCCCCAGAGTCCTCCACGCCTGGACGCCCCTTGAGGGCTCGGACCAGGGCCATCGCCGCCACCTGCGCCGGCCGCTGCCCTGCTCGGGTGCTCCGGCCGCAGGCCCCGGCTGGCGGCTCCGAGGGGTCGCCGCTGCCCTCCCGCGAGGCCGGAGCGGCGTCTGCGGTGTCGACCCGCCGCGTGGCCGGCGAGCTGCGGAGCCCGCGGGCAGGGCCGCACGCCGGCGTCCCCGTCCCGGCGCAGCAGCCGCCCAGGCGGCTCGTGGAGGCGGGGCGGTGCCGGCTCCGCCATCTGCGGCGCCCATCAGCCGCGGGGCGGCGCGGTCCCTCCGCAAGGCCGGCGCCCGCATCGGGCGCCCAGGGGCCGCGGCAGAGGGCGCACGCACGCTCGCAGACACGCACGCAGACGCGCACACGCACGTAGGTGTTCACACGCACGCAGGCGCACGGACGCAGGCGCTCACACGCACGTAGGTGTTCACACGCACGCAGGCGCACGGACGTAGGCGCTCACACGCACGTAGGTGTTCACATGCACGCAGGCGCACACACGCAGGCGCTCACGCACGCAGGCGCTCACCGCACGCAGGCGCACACGCAGGCGCTCACGCACGCAGGCGCTCACACGCACGCAGGCGCACACACGCAGGCGCTCACGCACGCAGGCGCTCACACGCACGCAGGCGCACACGCAGGCGCTCACACACGCAGGCGCTCACACGCAGGCGCTCACACGCACACAGGCGCTCACGCACGCAGGCGCTCACACGCACGCAGGCGCACACACGCAGGCGCTCACGCACGCAGGCGCTCACACGCACGCAGGCGCACACGCAGGCGCTCACGCACGCAGGCGCTCACACGTAGGCGCTCACACGCACGCAGGCGCTCACGCACGCAGGCGCTCACGCGCACGCACGCACGCGCCGGGCTCCAGGTCGGGCCGCGCCGCACGACGACCGCCCCGGGCGGCCCGCGGGCGTCCAGAGTGGGCCCGGGGTGCGAGCGGCCGTGCTCCAGGGCGCCGGCAGAGTCCCGAGGAGGCTGCGGACGCGCCCCGCGGACGTCCCGCGCCCCGCCTCGCCGCGCCCCTCTGCGGCCCCACGCGCCGCCGCGCCTCAGGTGAGCAGCCGCGCGTCTGGCTCCCGCGGGCCGCCTGTGCGCGGGCGCTTGGCCGGCCGAGCGGCCTCCCCGGGGCGCGGCCGAGTTGGGCCCGGGCGGGAGGCGGCGGCGGCCCGGTGGGGCCGGGCCAGGGGCGCCCCCCCGCCCCGGGCGCCGAGTGGGGGCGCGCGACGCCAGCGGGAGCCGGCCCGCCGGGAGCTGCGCCGAGGGTTGGAGGCGCGCGGGGGCGGACGCGGTCCGGAGCCCGCGCCTTGCAAGTGGCGCTCCGGTCAGCGGCAGCCGCTCTCCAGACGCGGCCCGTTGGAGCCGCCTGCGCGCCGCCCGGGTCGGGCTGCTGGGGTCTGGGGTCCCGCGCCCCGAGGGAGCCCGCGGCCCGGCGGGTCCCGCCGCAGGGAAGGGCCGCGCGGCCCGACCGCACCGCGCCAGCCCGCCCCGGCCTCCCGCTTTGCGCGGCCGTAGTGTCGGGCCTGGTGCTGGCCTCCCGGGCCTCGCTCGCAGTCTGCGAGCCGCTGCCGCTGCCCGCGCGCCCGCGCATGTGCCTGGGGCCTCGTGGGGCGGAGCGGCGCGGGGCTGGTGCCGCGGGGACGGCCGGCGGAGTGTGGCGCTCCCGCGTCCAGCAGTCCGCGCAGTCCGCGGCGCGCTGGCTCCTTCGCGAGGTGCCTTTGCGGTGTCTCGACTGTCAGCTGAAGAGCGTTACTTTTTAACGCGAGCAAGTGGACTGAGACCCAAAGCGGTTCTACTAGATTCGCAGTCTGCAAACGCGTCTTCAGTTGCGCGTACAAGAATGATGAACTTTTTTGGATGAAACCCGATCTTAAATGAGCTTGTCTTGCTCAGTCTCACCAACAGATGCCGCCAGCGATTTCTGCAGTTTTTTTTAAATAACATCGCAAGAAAATTCTTCCAAGGCTGCAGTTATGGGATTAAAGCCCAAGCTAAAAAACTATTAACATGGCAGTGTTAACACATTACAGTTACTGTTTCATAAAGTCTAGTTTTTGGTTGTGATGTTCATACGACTTGCAAAGGCATAATCAAAGTCCGTTCTTTCAGCAAGTGAATGAGCATCTCCGTTCTTTCACCAACCCACAGTGAGAGCGGCAGTTCTGAAACGAGGAAATGACTGACGTACTTGGAAGAAAGGCACCTATAGAAGCGGACTCCACGTCCTGGGAGTCGGCTGTCTGTTCCCTCAGCTGTACCATCCGGGTCTGAACAGGGCTTGCCTGGGCACCTTCCCTCTTTAATAAGGGCACTGGCTGAGCTGCGGGGCTGTGGACGGGGTTACCCAAAGGGCTGTGGTCAGGGTTTCTGGGGTGGTACAGTTTCAGCTGGGGTGCAATACATGTCACACTTTGTGTGGTCACCAGTGCCGTGTTCGCTCTTGATCCTATCATCCTGCTGCCGAGTGTCAGAACCGGCCTGACGCCTGAGCGTGAGCGGGCAGCGGTGCTGCTGCTGTTTCTGTGGCCACACAGCTCTCATGACTGAACTGGCAAGGAGCCAGATGTCCCGTCCTGTTCCCCCCACCTTGGTGGCTCCCTGTCAACATGGATATTGATTGAGGCGTGGAGGTAGATTGGCTGGGAGATACAGCTGCCAACAGTTGTGTGGCGCCACTGCTGTGCCCATGAAAAAGCAGGAGCCAAGGATCAGTGGGGCAGCGAGCAGCGCCAGGCCTGCGTTCTCAGCGCACATTCAGAAACAGCCCTTCCACTCGGGGGTTTGAGAACTGTCAGGTGACATGGTTTTCTTTGGGCTGTACCTGCAGGTGACGTGTCTACTAGTAAAAAGCGAGAGCGTGGTTAGCACTGCCTAGTGCTGCAGTCATGTGAACAGGAGCCTGCTCGACGAATGGGCTGTTTAGCAGGGCTGTTCGCGTCATTCTTCCCGAAGTGAGCAAAGCGAGTGGTTAATGAGAAGCCTTATCCTTTGCAGTGAAAAACAGCACTCCATTTACTGTGCTTTATTTAATACTCAGCAAGTTAAATACATTGCTGATCTTTTCACTAAAAGAATAATTGTCAGCACTCACAACCTTCTCCGTGATCTACCTTTAAAGAGAAAAAAATTGAGATTTGAAATAAAAAAAAAAGTTCGGTTTACGTGGTCACCGTTTAAAATGATTCTGTTTGGGGCAGAAGAGTCTTCAGTCACTATTCACGCAGATAACTGTAAGAATTTGAAAGTCTTACAGGCTTTTAAAGCAGCTGACTGCTCCTGTATGCTCCTGTGGCTTGGGGAGCACTGTCGCCGCATGCCCCACCTTTGCAGGAAAAGTGTGTTAGTTGTGCAAACGCTGGTTCTGCTCCTGGGAGGAGCTTGGGCAGGCTCACAGGGAATATCTGTCACCTGAAAACAATATTTGTCTGTGGTCACACACATTCACACACGCGTGTGCTAGAAGTGCCCCTGTGAAGGATCTGGGCGAACACACCACCTTGCTTAGCAGAACTGTCCATCGGAATCTTGGAAAAACCAAAAAGATTCATCAATAGCAATTCATTAACGCTTCATTGAATGATCTAGTCTTTGATTTCTACTATCAGAAGTTGAGCTTTTTTTGCTTTTATTTAAAAACAATGATTCTCAACATAGAATCTATGTGATTTATATATACATGACATCTAGAAAAATCTATTTCTGTGTGTTACTGGGCAGCTGGCATATTGGAATTGCTCTCAAATCCCAATATATGTCCTGTTTTCAGTATTGTTTTTGGACTTTCTCTGGAACCATATTAATTGGGGTTTTATTATTTTACATATTTCCTGTTTTTTGTGTCATATATTCTAATTTCTTGAAGATTTGCCGGGTGTGAGTTTTGCCTTAAAAACAAGCACCAATTTATGCTTTTTATTCTGGCCTTCATTACAAAAATAATTTGAGGAAGTGGGCAGTATTAGCAACATGTTCCTGCAAATAATTAGGAAAACATAATTTCCCAGTTGTTGGTGAAAAAAAACTTTCCTCATTACTCACCATTTGAAAAATAAAAATTCAAGAACATTTACTTCAATCACTTGTATTATGCAGTTTGACATCCACAGTTTAAAAATACATATTTAACTGTAGCAAAACTGCCTATTTTTTGAGAAAATGTTTTAGGCCTTTAACATTTCTGCAGAGACCTGTCCTGTAGATACTTATCATTTCTGTTTTATAGATGACGAGCAGCCGTAGGATCTTCCTGAATCCTCAGGGGTCCCCAGGGCATGGCCCTTGGCCCAGGGAGTGTGGGGGTCTGGGCTTTTGGGGGGTCTGTCTGCTGCTCCAGGTGCTCTCCTGGCTGAGCCTCGGGCAGCGCTGGCCACTTGTGACCTGACACTTGAGTGTCCTTCCTTGAGGTTACATGTCCAGAGGTGCCATCTAGGTAGAACACAGGCCCACAGGGCTGCAGTCGTGGGCAGCTGTGTGCGCCTCTGTAGCTTGTATTACAGCTTGGCAGCATTTCTGGCTCTGGGAAGTGCCCCTGAGCTCCACCGCAGTCAGCACACCTTAGCCCCTCTCCCACCCCAGGTGGGCTGCCCTGCCCCGTCACTGGATCATGGAACTCACTGTAAATGGAATTCCGTGGCACAGATGCCAGGCACCCCCACCCCCTTCACAGACCCCTGTGTTCCTGATGAAATGCATCTCCCAAACCCACGGGGCTTGGAGATGGACCTTCGAAGAGGGAGTCAGAGTAGAAGGGGTGCCTAGGCTTTCATCCTACCATCCCGCATGACTGAGCCCTTCTCAGGAGGAGGTTAGAACAGACGGGAGGGGCAGTGTGAGGACGGGGGCATGTGTCTTCACGAGGCAGGGGCAGTTCTAGAAGGAGCAGCCCTGCTGACCCCTCGGCCCTGATCAGTCCTTAAGTGTCAGTCACAGGGTAAGTGCCAGTGCTGGGGGAATCAGGTGGCCACGACCATCGAGTAGATGTCCTTGCACAGGCCGCACTTGCAGCGCCTGGTGTGTGTCTGAGATGGGCTGATGCTTGCAGCCCCCGCTTCCTGCTCCACCGGGGAGGTCCTGATGCTCCACAGCAGCCCGTCTAGGGGACTTCCCTTGCTCTTCCCCACGACTCCTGATGCGGAGCCCTCCTCCCAGGTGCCCCACACCCTCACCTCCCCTTTTCTCCTCGTGTGTGGTCTGGCGTTAAGGTTTTGTTTCTGTCCTTCAAAACCAGAGTGTTTTTATTCTCTGGAGGGTCAGCTTATCTTTGGTTTCTCTTATACTTGAAAGTGTCTCGTGCAGCAGCTAAGAAAACGCTGCTTGCCCACGGTCGTAGATTTGTTCTCCTGCGGCCCCCAATCCAGAGGGCCTGGGAGCTTTTGCTTTTATTTCTATTTTTTAATTTTTAAAGTATGTTTGCATGCAAGAGCTGGAGTACAGGCCAGAGGCGTGGGGGAAAGGGTGAGAGGATCCACCAGAGACAGAGCGGGGAGCAGAACAGGCGGATCCACTGAAACACACTGCTGAGGGGGCAGCGGGAGGCAGGAGGGTCTGCTGCGACCTGTGGGTCTCTCCCTGGCCGGGCATGGAACTCTTGCTGCAGTGGCTGCAGATGCTTCGTAGTGCTGTGCTTACCTCCTTGTACCGCCAGTGAGACCCAGGAGCTTTTCTTTGAGAGGTGTGCCAAGGCTGCCTCTGGCCTCAGGGGTGTCCCGGCCCCACCCGAGCCCTGCAAGTGTCCTAACTTGGAAGCAGTCTTGGCTGGTTGTTACCTTGATGACCCGGAGATGCTCATCCCAAAATAGGGCAGGGTCGGAATCCCTGCTCAGCTGGGAAGGACGTCCCGCAGCACAGTGCCCAGGGGTACCGCTGGAGAAGACAGAGCAAGCCTCGCTCTGGGAGCCCAGGGCAGCTGGGCTGGCGGGCGCCGAGCTGCAGGCCTGTGCCGTGCTGCAAGGCAGTCAGTGCCGCGCTGCATGTCCTCCACCGGTCTGCAGGGCTCGCCGTGCCGGCGCTAGGGGACAAGAGAGCGCAGACCGGTCTCTCCTCTTTGGGGCCTGGTGGTTCCAGAACGGTGTTAAGACTCGGCTCTTCCTTCACTTGTGTGGCGAGCAGTTCCTCCCCTGGCAGGCCGCACTTCTCCGGGGTGAGGCTGCGTCCCCCCTCAAGCTGCGCCCCGGGAGCGGGCCAGGCGGCTTAGGAGCCCTCTGGCTCTGAAAGCAGGTGGCCGGCCTTCAGCTGTAGTCGTGCTTTCGAGGACCGCTTTGCTGTTCTAGGAGCTTTGTGTTTTGTGTGCATTTGAGAGTCAGCTTGTCAGTTACAGACAGGCCTGGTGCATTTTGGTTGAGAACAGTTTGAGTTTATAGAGCAGTTTGAGGAGAAAAAACATTTAAGAACATTGAATCTTTTCAGCCATGACTATGGTATAACTGCCTAGTTACTGACACTTCTAGTTCCTGTTTGCCAGACTGCACTGCAAGTTTTTTCATGTTTAATTGGTTTCTAGATATTTTTCATTTTAATGCTATGGAGACTGGTGTTTCTAAATTTTGGCCGCCAGTAAGTAGAAGCAGCTTTCTTATTTTCGGACCTGTTAGTCAATGTTGACATTTTGTGTTTCTGTTAAATTTTTCATTTCATCTACCTTTTCAGTTTCTCAACAAAAACTTCACAGTTTCCCGTATTTTCTCTTCAGGCCTCACGGGCCCTGGGGGAGGTGCTCCTTTTCAGTTTAGATATTGGTAACTTGTGCTTCTGGTCATTTCTTTATTGTTCAAAGACCCACTTGTTGCCTTACCAATTTTCTCTACTGTTAACTTTCATTCCATTTATTTATGTAGGTTTTTTTAAATATTGTGTATTTTCTTTTATTGACTAGGTAGTTAGCTCAAATTTTCCAACTCTTATGGGATTAATTTAGATCATTAATTTTAAGCCTTTCCTGGTATTAGCATTTAAAATCCTAAATTTCATTCTGAGCATCTTTAATTATAAAGTCTCACTCTAAGCATCATTATTGGCATTTTTATATTTATGTATTTTGATACATAATTTTCATTTTAGTTCTACTTCAAGTATTTTCCTGTTTCCCTTGTAATCTTTTTACTGACCTATGGATTATTTAGGAATGCAATTCAATTCCAAATATACTTTTTTCTCTTTATGATGGCTTCTCTGAGGTTCCAGCTGCTGACATGTATTGAGACGTGTTAGGGCATCTACTCTTCTTGGCGAGTGTTTCCTGGAACTTGTCCTTGGGATGCCCTGCACCTGGGGTGGGTTCTGTGAGTGTCAGCTGGGCTGCCCTCTTGTCTGCGTGTCCGGCCAGTCATGAGAGGCATGTGGCGGCCTCTGGCTGGAAGTGTGTATTTTCCTCTTCCCAATTTTGCATTACCCACTTCAATTCTGTTAGCAGGTGTGTGCGTGTCTGTCATTGCCAGGCCCTCCTGGCACACCGCTCTCCTTGCTCTCTTGTTCCTGTTTCTCGTAATACTCCTGGAAGCCATGCTGTCTGGTGTGGCAGACAGGCCCAGTTTTCCGTTTCGTCTTTGTGTGCTCTCTCTCTTTCCCTTTCTTTTATTTCCAGTCTGTCTGAGTCTTATATTTAAAATTCATCTGTTGTAGAGAAGTTATAATTGGATCTGCTGTATTTTTGTCCGTCTACCCACCCTGTCTGTTACTGGACGGCAGCTATGCTACCGGCGCCTGGGTCCTGCTGTTACGGGGTGATTTAATAGTTCACACTCAGTGTGATAATCGGTCTCGTTGTTTAGTGTGTCATATTATTTATCTGCCATTTGTTCCCCTAGTGCTTTCTATTCTTTTGTACTTTTTTTGCTTTCTCTTTGGTGAACGTTACTTGTCCAGCATCCACTGTGCTTCCCCCATCGGCTCTGTAGCTCTTCCACCTTTGCTTTGCGCTTAGGGTTCCATCCTGAGCACTTGTTGGGAGCACCGTCTGCTTCCCTGCTGTCTGGTCCTGGTGGAAGGCTCGCCCCACCTGAGGGCTGCTGCTGTGAACCGGAAGCCCCCTCCCTGAGCTCCTGCTCTGTGCTCGCATCCTTGCTGCGGCCGCCTGAGCTCTCCCGCTTGCCTGTTCATTCCCCACGACCCTCTCCGAAGGGGGTGTGGCGGCTGTGCTCAGGCTGAGCCAGGTCATAGCAGTGTCCCCTTGGGGGCCCCTCCTGGGTCATCCTGCCCATGTTTGCCGTCCCTCTCACAGGCAGCAGGTGCCCATAGACATGTCAGATCTGTGGCCATCCACGCGGCAGAGGGTGATTATGACAGAACCAGACCTCTACTCCCAAGGTGCTCGTGGGAGAAGAGAGAGGATGCCACAGGGGCAGGAGAGCAGCTGGGATGGAGAGAGGAGGCCCCACGTAGGCAGGTCGTCCATGTGAGGACACCCCGGGAACACGCTCCCCACCCGCGGACCTGCCCCTGCCCATTTGGGGTGCAGTGCTGTTGTCTAGATGGCGCTGAAGCGGTGTCTTTTGAGTTGGGCAAAACTGGGTTTGAACTTCACTTCTGCCTTGCCTGAAGAGTTTTCTTTTTTTAAACACCAGTTGCTCGCTTCTATGTGAGACAAATGATAAGTTTCGTAGGTTGCTTTGAACATTCAGTGACACAATTTATGCAGTGAAAGCCTCGAACACAGTCAGCTCAGTGCGCCTGGGTGGACAGCGTCATCGCTGAGCTGAGACGCCCTTGCCCCTGCGCGGCCGACGGTCCTGCAGCCCCCTTCCTCCCCTGCCAGGCGCGGTGCTCCAGAGTGGCCCGACCCTCCCAGCATCACGCAGCTGCATTCCAAGACCACCCCGAAAAGGTGACTCGTCACTTGGTTGTACTTTTTAAAGCTCATTCTTGAAGCTGCTTCCAGGAACACCTGCAGAGAGCTGATGTGCAGGGCAGCTCTGTGAAGACCGGGCCATTGAAGGGCTTTGCTTTTTCCTTGCTGACCTTTGACATGGTCCTCGCTGAAGACCAAGGGACCTATTAGCTGCACCTGCCCGTTGACACCACACACGTTCCCGGCAGACGGTGACATTCTGTCCCCAGATTTCTGAGTGAGTGATTCACTGTTGGGCTCAGCAGCCCAGTAGTGACAACAAAGCGACAAACTAAAACTTTACTCAAGAGGAAACCAACGGGGACGGTCCCGTCCTGTCCCCATGCAGTCCTTGCCTCTGCATTGAGGCGTGGAAGGTGCTGGTTCTGGGCCCCTGGTGCTCTGAGTTCTGACGGCTCACGCAGGAGGCTGGAGTAGAACCTCTGGGCGCGGCTCATGTACCTTGTCAGGGCCCCTGGGGCCCCTGTTCTCAGCAGCATGACCGGATGTGTGAGGATGGAGAGTGATGAAGCATCCCAGGGACGAAAGCTCATGGCAGGCCGCAGAGCTGAGGTCGCTACATGCCTTGGGCCCCCCTCCGCTTGTGGGTCCTCTTCTGGGTTCCATTCTCAAGGATGAGGCTTCCGCTCTGGTGCTCTTTCCTGGCATTTGGTGTACCTGGTGCTTCCCGACGTCGGGGGATGCTCACTCACCTGGAAACGCAGACAGAGCGGGCCTAGAGGGCCGCTTCCCACAGGATGTACAGGGGAGTGAGCACGGCTCTTCCACCCCAAGGCGCCTGTTGGCTGCTTTTACCGGGATGCGAGCACCAGGCAGCTCCTCGTGGAGCAGCCTGAATGCGCAGAGCTCCGAGCTGAGAGCTGCCAGTGCCGGGGGACATGGGAGACACAGCCTTGTGTTTTCTTTATCCCCTCGGTGTTAGGGCTTTCACTGTTTTTATGAACCATAACACTGTCTCTTCTTGGAAAAGAGCAGCGGGGGCTTTGGCAGAGTTGTGTCTGACGGGAGCGGTGGTGGTGATGACGCGGCCCTGGGGTCCGGTGCTCGGGTGCCAGTCCCTTTCCTGCACCACCTTGGCTCACGCGCACGCACGGAGCATGCGTTCCCTCCCAGCTGCTGCCCGATGTCCCTGTGGACCAGGCCGCATGTCTGTGGACACGCTCCTGGTGCTTTCCCATTCGGTGCCACCATCTCGGAGGGCAAGTCCATGCGGTGCGCACAGCCCTTTGCCGCCGCCTCCTGGCCCCCCTCGGGATTCCTGACACGCCTTTGTGGGGGTAAGCGGGGGGTGCAGACAGGCCGCCACCAGCGATGCACAGGCCTCAGGGGTGTTGCTGGGCACCAGGCCCGGGACTGCCCTCACTTGGCAGCAGGTCACCTGGAGTCCGGGGCCAGGCCAGGGCCGGGCGGCACCGTTGCCCGTCACTTGTCCCTGCCCAGCTGCCGTGGACGTGCCTGCAGCCACGCCTGGAGGACGCGCGTGCCGGCTCTGCTTCCTGTGTGTGGGCCAAAGAAATGGTGGCTAGGAAGGGTTTTCTCTGAGCCAGCGTGTCCTTGTGCACAGGTGGAGAGTGCAGATGGTGCCAGTGTGCCCTGGCTCACACTGGCCGAGGAGTAGCCGTGTGAGAGCTTTGTGAGGGTTCAGGGCCTTTGCAGCAGAACGTGTGCTGGTTATGCTGCAGGTCTGCATCCTGGCTTCACCCGCGGGTCAGGCAGACCCCGCGGCACCACGCTAGCCAACCTTTCTGGAGTGGGAAAGGCAGCCTTTCCAGCCCGTTGTGTCTCAGACGGTGAACCAGTTTTGTCCAAAGGACTTAGAATTACAATAAACGTTTTCCAGTCACTTCCACTGGCAAAGAACTTGGGCATTAACACAGATGCTAGTCACTTTCATTGAGCATTTCTGCTGTGAAGAAGCGAATTGGAAAATTACCAAATTCTGTGTTTGGAGACACAGCGGAAGAGATTGAGTAGCTACGTTAAGTGCAGTTGCCACTGGAACTTCTTCTCTGTGAACGGCTACTGTGATGAAACAGTGAAATCCGCATTTCAGAGGAAGAACAATGCAGTCTCTACTGTATACTTTATGTGAGTTAATATTCAATTTAAGACTCAAGCTGTTGACTGTATTCAAAAATAGATGCTTACCATGTTTTCCTCAGGAAATAGTTATTTTTGAAATAACTAGTATTTTCATTCTAGTTTTCCCTGCCCGTATCAAGAAATACACTTTATCTATGGGATGCCTACAGAATACACCTGTAATTCACAGATGCATGAGGACAGTGGAAAGCATCCATGTAGACAGTAGAGTCTCTGTACAGACGCAGCAGTCACTGGACACACATGAGAATCTCGTCCCAGAGATGTGTGGGATTGATGGCAGTAGCTCAGCCAGAGCAAGGTCTCCTTGTGGGCGAGTTTTCTAAGGTCATGAGCATAGGGACTCCATTGATTCAGCTTAACTGCCCCATTCCAGAATCCAGAGGAATCCTCGACATGCACTTGGCACTTTCCAGATATTTTTTCCTTAAATTCTAGGATTGATAGTGCCCTGGTGCCTTGACAGAGCAAATAAAAAGCAGGAGATGAGCACGTCACCCAAGGCCTCAAGTTATTTCTACAAATACGATCCCAGATGGGTGTCACAAGGACGTGCGTGAAGGGTCCCTGGGTGGACGAAGAGACGGGCACTGTAAACAGGAGACGCTGTAGGTGCCGCACATGTGGGAGGTGCAGGCCTTGCCCTTGAGGCCAGCAGACCTGTGTGCTGCTTGCGGGAGACGGCAGGGTGAGGGACTGCGATTCCAGCGCGCAGAGACCTCCACACCCAGCAGTGAGAAACAGACCCCTGCATTGAAAACGGACCAAAGGCCGTAAGAGATCTCAGCCAGCCAGAGCTGCACAGTGCGGGCAGCCTGAGGCACGAGCCACACTGCAGTCACAGCATACGGCAGAACGGTGACCAGCTGCCGCCCAGCCCTGTGGTGGGCCAGCCCCAGAATTGCTCCGGGTTCTGGGGCTGGCATCCTTCACTGTTGGGAGTGCGAAAGGGAAAAGAGTCTGAGCTAGAAACTTAGTTTTAAAGAAAAACTCTTCCCTTATGACCTAACAGTCTCATTCCTTGGTAGTTACCAGAAAGGTCGCAGACTGCCCACATGAAAACCTACATGTGCGTGTTCGTGGCCACTGTGCTCACAGTTGACAGGACTTGGACGCAAAGGAGATGTGTCAATGGGTGACTGGATGAAACGTGCACGTCCAGGAAAGGGAATCGCCATTGAGAGTGTGCGGGAGCCTTGACCAGAAGAGAGGGGAGCTGCCCTGGAGGGGTAAGGTGTGTGTCTCCTCATTAGCCCTTCCTGGAAAGGCAGTCTAGACACGCTGAGATCTGTGGTGACCAGGGTTTGGGGAGGGGCAGATGAACGGGAGCACACAGGACCTTTGGTGCAAGTTTATTCAGGAAAAGAGAACGAGGAAAGAGATGCCTGCGCCGACCCGGGGGCAGTCCTGCAGGACAGGCGCTCCTGGAGCGGTTTGGCGGCAGTGAGGTGACTGTGAGACTGCTACGGGCCCTTCCACGTGTCCCGCTGGGCACACGCACAGACGGCCACCGCGGTGCGAACTGGCCCCGGAGTGGCTCGGGCTCTGCGCGCCCCCGGGATCTGACTGGACTCTGACTCTTCTGGTAGAGTATGGCCGAGAGATGGGGCAGAGCCCTGAGGGGGTTCCCGCCTCCCTCCCCTCCGCTTTTCCTCTCCCCCTCTGCTAGCCCCTATTTTTTCCCTCCTCCCTATCTCTCCCCCTTGCCTTTACCTCTTCCTTCCTCTGCGTCCTCTCCGTCTCCCCCAGACTCCATTCTCCCTGCTCTCCTTTCCACTCCTTCCTCCCTCTCTCCCATCCCTCTCCTACTCTCATGCTGTGGGGGTCCCAGGCCAGGCTGCATGGGAAGTGTGGACAGTGAGCAAGCAGAGAAGTGAGGTGCCCTCAGCTGGTAGTATCCACTTGCATTTGGGTGAGAGAAGACGCCTTCAGAGATTGTTAGTCCCCGACTCCCAGCCTTACCCCAAACCCCATTCCTGGAGACTGAGAAAAATTGTCTCTACTCCAGGCTGTCCAGATTCCCCATTCTGCGAGGACTGTTACAAGTGCTCAGTGTGGGGAATTTTTGCAGGGGAATCACAGTAACTGCAGCAGGACTAGGCGCCAGGGGTGGCTCTGGGTGGAGGACAGGCAGTTAGAGGCTCTGGGCAGAGGAGGAGACTGAGCTGCTGCGAGAGACGGCCTGTCCTGATGAGGCGGCAGCTAGAACCACCCCGAGGAAATGGCCATTTCCTGAGCAGTCTCCAGGCAACGTGGGGCGGACAGGGCCTGGCTGTGCGGCTGGTACGGCACTAGGAGAGAAGTTTGCTGAGTTAAGCAGCTCTGTGATTGCTGGATTCACAGCGTCCTGGCATTCTCAGGTTAAGCTGTGTTTCAGAACAAAGTCGTATCCCTTTATTCTTTTTACTTTTTATTTTTTAAAAGATTTATGCATACAAGAACTGGAATATAGGCCAGAGGTGTGGGGGCAGCGAGAGGATTCACCAGAGACAGAGTGGGGAGCAGAACAGGCAGAGCGACTGAAACACACTGCTGAGGGGAACAGCGGGCGAGGCAGGAGAGGTCTGCTGCGCCCTGGGGTCCCTCCCTGGCCGGGATCGAACTCATGCTGCAGTGGCTGTGGATGCTTCATAGTGCGGTGCTTAACCCCTTGTGCCACCAGGGAGGCCCTAGCATCCTTTCTCAATTAAAATTCCCTTAATGTAAATGCTAGACTTGTTCAGTGAGACCAGGATTTTTCAACATGTTATGTATTTTTCAACTGTTTAAATAAAAGAAGTTTTGAGATTAATAAAACATTTGACTGCTAGCACCATAAGCAATACTTTTACAGTGTCCAGCGACGGAGTGGACAAACGGTTTTCTCTTTGTGGAACATGCCATTTGCTTGATTTTAGTGTCCACTTGTGACCAGCTGATGCTGGACTCACCCTTGAGCACCAGGGACAGTCCACTCTCTCAGAGAGTCCCCTGGCTGTCCAGTCTGCGATGGCTTTGATGTACAGTTGATCGTTTTTGTGAAATTAAAAGATAATAATTATGATTGCTGCCAAAGCCCCCATGGAACAGCATTGTTGTTATTTCTTAATGTCTCCTCACTAAAATCTAAAAGGGGGAGGGTTCACAGGGCTCCCGCTAGGCCTGGTGCTGTGCGTGTGTGGGCGCTGCGCGTGTGGGCCCTGTTGAGCACGCCCGAGGGCGGCCACGGCCCCTCACTGGCCCCCGGAGCTCCAGAGTTCTGCGTGTGCTTCGTGCCACGCAGAGGTTCTTTGGACCAGCTTCTGTGTCCATAAAAGTGAGCTTTGGGCGCATCGGGCACTGCCACAGCGTCTTTGCGGTGAAGTCTCGCTCGCTTGAGTCGCTTTGGCCTCGGTCTTGCGCGGATCTGTTTTTCTGCAGTGGTCCCTACGCCATCCGAGGCAGCACCCCTCTTTCCTCCCTGCTTCCCTCTTAGAACTTGAGCCGCAACTGGTGTTTGATGTGCTCTTCAGGTGCACAGTGGTTCGATGGACGTCGTTGCTCTGACGTGGTCACTGCTGTGTCCCGTTACCCTCGTCCCCGCACGGTGCTGGCACTTTTTCTTGCAGTGACCAACGTTTAAGCCCCTCTCAGCAGCTTTCAAATGTCAGACAGGATTTGCCAAGCCTCGTCCCTGCAGGGGCATTCCTTCTCGGTTTCGTCCACACCCCTGCCTCTGGCCACCACCAGGTTGTTCTCTGTAGCCACGAGATTGGTTTGCGTGTTTTGTTGGTGATTTTTTGTTTAGATTCTAGACATAAGCTTCTAAATTCGTAACCCGATGTCTGCCTTTGTCTGACTTCTGTTCACTCAGCATGATGCACTCAAGGTCCCCTGGACCACAGTGTCCGGATCCTTCCATTGTCACGCGGTGACTCGTGTGGTGGCACGTGGCTCATGCAGCGCGTCCTCACCCGTCCCCACCCGCAGTCAGGCGGGTTGCCCCTGCATGGCTGTGCAATCAGCGCTGCTGTGAAGACAGGGCGGGGTGTCTGAGGCTCATGGCACCTCGTCCCAGGATGCCCCATGGGCCCGGATGCTGTTCTGTGTTTCACTGCTGACCAGGAGGTAATGGTGACGGCTCTCAGATGACACGCAGCAGTCACGGTCCCTGCAGTGACTCCCACTGGACTAGTGACATGAGTGCCCAGCGGTGCCGGGCTGCCCCAGTGGGGCCGGTGGATTCGTCGCCAGCAGCTCTTGGGGAGTTGTGTGCCCAGCAGTGGTTGAGGTTGCCGACTCTGAGGACCTCCGTCTTAGAGGTGTGAAAACATGGGAAAGCCTCAGCTGCAACCGACAACCGATTCCAGTTCTCAGTATATGGTTCGTGGCCCAGAGCACTGTAATAAGCACGTTTGGGTTCCCGAAGTCGTCTAGAGGAGCCGCCGGAGGATGGAGAAAGTAGCTGTGCTTCCTGCAGTGACCCGAAGTCGTGTTAGTGCGTTGAGAGTTAGAGTGGGCCCTGCCTGCCCAGCGTGGATGGACTCAGTGAGAGCCACAGGCCAGGCTGGCCGGTTGCTCCTGTTGCTAGTCGTCCGCGTGCCTTGCCTGCACTCAGCCCAGCACCGGTCCGGGGCTGTCCATCTGGTCTGGGGAGCAGAGACAGTTGTTTTCGTGCCCGGGGCCCCACAGCACCAACCAGGCCCTGTGTCTAATGCTCGATACAGTGGGCTGATGGCCGTAGGTTTCCCAGAGTGCAAGCACGAGTGTCAGAGGGGTCATCCCTCAGCTCTCCCAGTGACCACAGGCATGCTCTTGCCTGTGGGAACTGCACCGGCCCTCGCTGAGGACTCTGCTCTCAAAACAAGCACAGTGTCGAAATACCATGTCTGTAGGGTCATGTGGGGAACATTGTTTAGAGGACCGTCTAGCTGACCCTAGGCGTGCAGGGACTTTTCTTGCCAAGGGGCTTAGGATGTAGCTCTGCTGGCAACTCCCCTGTGTGACGTGGATCCTCTGTATCTCCAGCACGCCACTGAGACCAGCACCGTGTGCCATCACCTGAGTCTGGGGGTAGAGACAGCTCAATGGCCCAGAAGAGACGGGCGAGGCTGCTGACACCTGCACATTCAACTTCCAGCCAAGTGCAGTCTGCTGAGGAGCGGGTGCTGGTAGGCTTTCTCTGCTTCTCAGGTCAACGAACGCGTTTCCCAACATTCCCAGAATTGCACAGTTTTGTTTTTCCAATTAAACTTTACCATGGTTTTAGGCCTTTAATGGAACTACCAGGCGAAATTGCACAGGCAGGCACGTGCTGGCCCAGAGGGGAGGCTGCAGCCAGTGTCTGCCTGACCGCGAAGGTGGTGACTTTTTCACGCTCCTGACCAAAATAAAAAACAGTTCATTTACCTTCTGTCCTGTTCAGCACATGGGCAAAGGCAGATGCTGCTAGGGAGAGGCAGTTTGAAATGCTCGCGTGCACGCAGCAGCAGCATGTCCAGGAGAGTCTGGACTGAGCGTGCCTTTAGGTCTGGGTGCAGGTGTGAACTGGGAGGGCAGCTTGTTACCTCAGCTTCCCTGCATTACCTCAGCAGGGGTGTCATGAGGTGGTTTTCCGAAGATGCCAGTAAAAAGCTGTTAGAAATAATGACTGGTACAGTAATGTGACAGGCTCCCAATATGCAAAAATAGCTTTTTTTAAAAAAAGATGTATTTTTGGAGCCAGAGGTGTGGGGGGTGAGATTACTCACCAGAGACAGAGTGGGGAGCAGAACAGGAGGATCCACTGAGATGCACTGCTGAGGGGGCAGCGGGAGACAAGGGAGATCTGCTGTGCCATGTGGGTCCCTCCCTGGCCAGGGATCGAACTCGAGCTGCAGTGGCTGTGGATGCTTCATAGTGCTGCGACTTAACCCCAGCGCCACCAGGGAGACCCCTCTCTTTCATTTCTGTGTGCAAATAGTGACTAGGCAGAAAGAGAAACGAGGGAAATAATTCCACTTACAATTGAGTCAAAAGAACTAACTGCCTTGGACTAAATGTAACCAAAGTGAAGCTTTGTGTAGCAAAAACTATAAGGTGGTGTTGACGGGGCTACAGGGAGACACGAAGAAATGGAAGGACATTCAAGGCAAGGACTGGGAGAGTCAGCATCGTTAAAATGACCCTTCTACCTAAGGCGATGTGCAGACCCCACACAATCCCTCTCAAATTCTAATGACATTCTTCACAGGAATTGAAGAATAAAATCATGAAATTTATTGGGCCGCAACAAAAGGCCCAAATCACAGCTGAGTAAAAACAAAAATGGAGATCTCGTACTCCCTGATCTCAAAATACACTGAAGCGAGAGCAATCAGAAGCTTAGTGTTGGGCTAAAAACATATCAGTGGTGTTGAATTGGGGACCAGGAAGGAATCCACACCCATGGACCACAGGTGTGTGCCACAGAAGTCCAGATGGCAGCAGAGCAGTTCACGTCTCTTCAGGAGCTGAGCCGGGAGCCCGGCCGCCCCTAGCACGTGCACAAAGCTGACTCAGTGGAGTGGAGACCGGCGCAACACTTGAAGCAGCGACGTCTGTAAAGAAAACACGCTCCGCTCACCCACTGGGACCCTGCTCGGACGCGCGCACGGCGGTGCTCCGAGGGGTCCGCCGGGAGCAAGCCAGGTGCCAGCAGCGTGACCTTGGCTAGGCAGCCAGTCCCTGGCCCCAGTGTCTTTCCGAACTTATTCTTGGTCTTTCTGCTGGTGACAGACCCTTGGTGTTTCTCACGTTCATTTCTTCATGCGCAAGCAGCAGATGCTGTTACCGCTCAGCTCCTATCAAGAGTAAGTGGGGAGATGCACTGAGCAAACCCCTGGCGCATCCTGGCGTGTGTAAATGCTTTCGTGTTTTAGCCAGCAGGTGAATGAGTGCACGGAGAACGAATGAAGGTTAGCTGCCCGCTGCCCCCACAGGCCGTGGGGTAATGGATTCACTGCCCCTCGTGACCGAGGAGATGGGATTGTGTGGCCCTGCACTCTGGGCCGGGCTGGCCTCGTCAGTCACTGCAGAGCAGATCAAACACAGGCTCTGTAGAAGTACTTTTGGTGGATAATTTTGATGTTTGTTTGCTATGAAAAGTTAAAAAATGCTTATTATCGATGACTTTCCCATTATTTTTTCCCTTTTTTGACTCTTAAGGGCATTCTAGAGTCTCTTTTTGCTTTTATCTCTCAGTTTTACTTCAAACGATGAAATAGTCCAATCTGTATTTATTTTAGATAGTTCCTAACAATGCCCCTTTACTATTTTATTTTTTTAAAGATTTATTTATGCACACAAGACCTGGGGTGCAGGCCAGAGGTGCGGGAGGTGAGAGGACTCACCGGAGACAGAGCGGGGAGCAGGACAGGCGGATCCACTGAAACACACTGTGAGGGGAGCAGCGGGAGGCAGGAGAGTCTGCTGCGCCTGGGGGTCCCTCCCTGGCTGGGGGGCGAGCTCATGCTGCAGTGGCTGCGGATGCTTCGTAGTGCTGAGACTTAACCCCTTGAGCCACCAGGGAGGCCCCTCATTTACTGTTTATATTAACTCTGGTCTTTTAGCTTGGCCAGGGATATAATTCACATTTGCTTGAAGAATATCAAACCACGTGGAAAGCAACAGCATTCCTGTTCTGTGTGCCTGCGATCTAGTGTGTTTGTCAGCACAGAATTCACTCACATTATCATTTTTTTTAGATACATAAACAAAAGCCGTCCAGGATGGACTAGGATTCCTCAAGCAGGGTCTCCAGGTCCTGCTGTCAGGGAGGACGTCAAGCTTGGGCAGACCTGGTGCTGGGTGCAGCAGGCCCGCGGGCTGCATTCACTTTCTGCTCCCGCGGGCTGGTGGCCACAGGCGCTGGATGGAGGGTGCTCCTGTGCCGGGGACGAGGGCGGCGTTGGGCCCTGCCGACTCACGTGCAGCGGGTGCGGGGCCCTCCAGCCTTGGAGCTGCGGCACGTGCTGCCAGAGGTGGTCCTGCAGGCTCCTACCGCGGCTGTGTCCTCCGCGCTCCTGAGGAAGGGGCAGTCGTTGGAGAGCGGGGCCCCAGCTGTGCAGCCACACAGCCGGGGTCGGCCTGGGCCACTGGGCCGCTTGGCCCTCTGGACGCGTGCTGGCCATGGACCTGGTGAGGGAGACCGGAGCCTGCCGGTCTCTGAGGTCCTCAGAGCTGCGTCTGCCAGAGAACCCACGGACCCAGTGTCCTGCTTCTCACACCCCCAGATCCTAGAAGTTCCTCTTAAGGCCAGATTTCCCATCACCAGAGTGAGGGTTCGTGGGGCTTGTTTCAAATTCAGAGCTGCTGTCAGGGTGAGGCCATGCGGCGGTGCCCTCTCTGACCCACGGGCGGCTCCGTGGGGCAGCAGTTCCGTGTTAGGAGCAGGGCCTGCCCATGTTGCACGAGGGGCCTCCAGGAAGCGCAGTTCCTCTCCTCTCCCCTCTGCCAGGCTGCTTTAAGCACACAGCGCCCCTCGCTGTCAGGGCGTCTGGATCTCCCTGTCTGTCTGGCGCTCAGCTTGCTCCTCAGTAGTTAGCGTGGAGGGTGGGTAGGAGGTAGTTCGGATTCTTGTGTAGTAAAGAGCTGAGCATAGTCTGTAAGACACAAAGGCACACAGGCTTTCGTTGTACTCCAGTGCCGGGTTCTGTCTCGGCAGCCACACAGCGTCGGTGCTGAGACGCGCTCTCCGGGGCCCCGGCTGCTGCTCCCCCAGTAAGCAGCTGCTCCTCAGCCGCTCAGCTCTCGGTGGGCAGGCGTGGACGCTGTCTGGGTCGTCCGAGGAGACCCTGCTGGCTCCTGGGGGCCGACGACGTCTGGCCTGGGCTCTGCTCGCCACTGCCTCCCGCTCACAGGGACCTGGTTGGGGCATCGCTGCAGTCACTGCCTCTTTTCATCTTCCCCTTTTCTTCTCCTGACTCCCACATCGAGGTGCCCCAGATGAACTCTCAGCATCCGGTCAGGGGCTGTCAGGGAGCCGGCTCCTCGAGGCCCAGGCGCACCTGTCAGGGCACAGGCAGCTCTGCTTCCAATTATTTCTGCCCTGCAGGCACTTCTTACAAGGCGCTTTCTCGCCAAGTCCTGGTGATTATTTCCTGAGGCTTTTTTTTTCCTTTCCAAGATACCTCTTGAGACCAAAACTTCTGACAGAATTGCAGCTTTGTGACAATAGGCATTACTGGAATCTCATTATCTTGGCTTTTTCACTCCCTGACTTTTTGCTCACTTATAATTGCGTGCTTTGCAGACTTTCCATTTAGACTGAAGCAGTAGTCCTTGGGAGATTTTTTTTCCTTTCCTTGATTTCTGTGGTTATTACCACAAAGACGTTTCCAGTCACCGCGTGGAAAGCCAGTGCCAATGTGCCTTGTTCATTTATAGCGTTGCCTTAAATTCAGTCTTTTCGCTGTCAAAGTGCTGTATTCCGAGTCTTGCGCAGGCTTCTCGAAGGATTGTATAATGGCAAGACTTCTGCCCTCTTTGCACATTCATAGACAGCTGCATTTAAAGGGAAGCTTTCCAGGGACGCCAGCGTGGGTGTGGAATAGCACTTTGTTCTTTCTTGTGTGTCTAAACAAAGTAAGAACTACTGCTTAGAAAGAGAATGTTCAAATTGGTGTAAGTTCCAGATATGCCAGTATTTTGCGTGATTCTGAAATCCCTTTCCAGTGTGTCTTCCAGCCAAAGCAGGGAAAAGGTTAATCTCACTGCAGCGTAATCAGCAGATCCTCTGTTCTTCTTGGTCCTGAGGAGGGAGACCTGTCTGGTTGGCACAGCAGTAGGAGTCGGATCAGCTTGAGATGGTGTGAGACTCTCCGGAATCTTAAACCTGTTCTCAGGCCTGCTCGAGCGGCAGACCGTCCGTGTGGCCTCTGCACGCTGGGCCTGCGTGGTGCAAGCGTGCAGTCAGAAGTCACCTAATCACAACACGAGTGCAGAGTGACCGTGTGAATTATACATAAATAAATTTTGGATAATTGTACAACTTCAAGTCAATTAAAAGGACCACTGGGACATTAATAATTAAAGTGTGGATTTGGATGCTTTACTCACTACTTACACTACTTAAATGTTATTTTCTTTTAACTTTAAATAAGAGGACGCTAATTTGAGAGCAAAATGGAGCTATCGGTGCTAACAAATGCCCTCTATTTTGTTAACCAGATTTTTCTAATGAAATCTTTGGGGGGGCAGTGTGAGATAGAAGGCGTGGGGAAGCCTGTGTGAACAAGACAGTTTTGCAGTTGGAAATCGGAAGAATCCTGTTTGAAACAAGCATCCTGCACAGGCAGTTCCACAAACACACACGCCTGTGTTGCACAGAAGCCACTCTCCTGCGGGTGTGGACACGGCGTCTTCCGCTCAGTTTTGAGCCCTGGAAGCTCTTTGTGTTCCGCTTCCCACCTGAAAGCAGGCACTCATCAAGGTGGTCTCCTTGCCCGAGTCAAAGGACTGCCTGCGGTCCTCACCCAGAGCTTCCTGGGACTGGGCAGGCTGGCACCGGCACAGGCAGAGGGCATGGGCGTCACCTGCGCTCAGACTTGGGGTGTCGTGATGTCCCGGGTCCCGGGTTCTGTCCGGGCCCCAGTTTCCGTACAAGGGGGAGGACTGCGCCGAAGGTTTTGTAGAATCCGTGGGGTCTCCTGGGAGAGCGCCTGTGCACACTGGCCCCGCGGGGCAGGCCGCCGGGGCCTAGCCTGTGTGCCGTGAGGCAGCCTGGCACGTGGGCCGTGGGGTGCGTGAGGCTAGCTGTGGGGTTTGCGGGCCTTTTTCTTCATAAGGAGATTGGAGACAGTCATTTGTGGCTCTCAAGGGCGATCTCTGGTGGCAGATGTGACCCAACTGCTCTGGCACGCTGACGTGTGAGCGTGGGGACCCGTCGGGCCGGGAGGGCTGTGCCTGCTGGCTGTTCACAGCCCCGCCCGCGGCCTCCACGACGGGCAGCGCCAGAAGCAGCTGGACACATCTGTTCCGTCTTGTCTTGGCTTCGGATCCGCATGGCCACAGAGCTTGTGTGTGCGGGAGGCCAGCTTTCTGCTTGTGCCTGTCATCAGAGTCCAGCGGCCTGAGGCTGCAGCGGCTTTGCGTGTGGGCAGGGCACGCGGGGCGCCGAGTCTGCCTGTGCTCGGCCGGCCGGAAGGACGGGAGCCGGCAGCCAGCAGAGGACTCCGGGGTGCTGCGCAGTTTCCTCTTCAGTGAGGTCAGTGCTGGCCACGCCGCGCCGGGCGGTCTTTCTGGAAGAAACGCTGCGACCTGGAGGCTGCCGCAGCCGCCGCCTCTCCCGCGGGAGCCTCTCGTGGTGCTGGAGGGGCACGTGTCCGCAGCGGGGCGCGGGTGGCGGTGCCTGTGCGCCCTGCGTCCCACCCGGGCGGCAGGGCCGCGTGAGCAGCCCGTGGAGGCAGCGCGCGCATGTCCCAGCTGCGTCTGGGGCAGGCAGCGTGTGGGCAGGCCGCACGGGTCTGTGCTGTCCCAGGGCTGCAGGAGGGTGTGGGTGGGTTTGAAGGTCCCCGGCTGGCTCCGCAGCGGCAGGAGGATCACAGACGTCGCCCCCGCAGCCCACATGCACCGTGCTGCGTTTCAGGCGGCACGCTCACTGGGCTCCGTTACCGAGAAGCCTGGGCCGGGCACTGCTGTCTGGGCGAGGAGAGCACAGGCGACCGGAAAGTGGCCGGGCGCGCGCTGGGTGGACGCTGCGCTGCGGCGCGAGGCTCCCGGGCTGTGCGCCTCAGGCGGCGGAGTCTTGCTGCTGGGGGGTGCCGCGCCCCTGCCACTTATCAGAGAGTTAGGGTTAGGGTTAGGGTGGTGATCACAGTCAGTCAAGTTTCTGTGCTTCGGGGTGAACTGATGCTTTGATGTTCCAGTAATTGTTACGTATTAGAACTCATGACTTAGGTGCACGTGATTGTGGAAGATATATGGGAAACGCATTAATGACGAGTTCAGAGTGGAAATTACATGGCAGTCAGGATGTTCAAAACCCTGGTCGTTCTGGACCGTGTGACCACTGGGCAAAGCGATTGAGTTCCTTTGAAAGGTGCAATGTCCAGGTCCTCACGCCTCCCGTCACCTCTCGATGTTAGACCTGAAAATTCCAACTCCAGCTTGAGATCCGCATGTGACCTCACATTTCGTGCGTGAGTCGAAGGATGATTATTTTTTTTCAGATGTTAAAAAGCAGCATAGCATGGAAAGCCTTAAGGCTGAATAAAAAGGAAGCATTCACCCGCACCCACGTGGTGCTGACGTCCGCAGGGCCCCGGGCCCTAAACCACCCAGCTCAGTAGCCCTGAAACTGAAGACGGGGTTCGGGTTCGGAAGGGGTCCCGCTACGAGGAACAGCCAGAATGCTGCGTGAGCCTTTCAGTAGTCAGAGTGCGCTGTGCTTTCTGCCAACCCAGAGGAGAGCGTGGGGTGACGTCGCAGGGGGCCGGGCGCGGCTGCTCAGGACACGCAGGGGGCGGCTGCTCCCGGGCCCTGCGCTGCCCGTTCCTCTCCTGCAGTGCGGCTGGCTCGTCCGCGTTTGCACTTTTCTTGTTCGATGAATGAAAGAGACCCTGGAAAAAGCTACTTAAAGTGTTATTAAACTTGGGGGAGGTGAATTGTTTATGATACGTGCCTATTTATAACCCAATTATCTGAGGCTACAGCAGGAATTAATACACCCGTAAAACCCAGCCTGGAAAATGTTTTATTTCCTCTCTAGCATCTAATTTATGGGTTACTGCATCATATTTCTTTTAGCTGGATTCAAAAATGGTCTTTAAATAAATAGACTAGAAAATTGTCTTTTGCGAACTGGCAACAGTGGAAATAATGGAGGTGGAGGTGAGGACCCCGGGTGGGAGGTGAGCAGAAGCCCACGGGTGGAACAGGGCCCACATCCTCCGAGGGCCCGCGGGCCGTGCGTGGGTCGTGGGAGCGCGCTCCAGGCCGCTGCCGGAGCGGGCGCTACACCGTGGGCGCGTCTCATGTGTGTCCAGTCCCTTCCTCTTGCCCAGCGCTGCGTCCCCTTAGAGGCTGGCAGTCAGGATGTAGGTAAGGCCCGGGCCAGTTGCATGGTCCTTCCTGTGGAAAAAAGCCACAAGAGAAGAACAAAATCAAGACGCCCTGCTCTGTCTCTAAGGGTGTTTCCAGTACTTACTGGGAACACAGGAATTCCCACAGAGTGCCAGGTTTCTGCCTTGGTAGTAGAAGTCAAGTAACGAGACATTCTGTGGACAACCCGAAGCTCAGATATGAAAGGCCTGCATTAGTACATCAGCTGTGAAACGGTCCTGGAGACCACCTCTCCGTGCGCTGTCCTCACCTCAGCAGCAGGCGTCGGCACCCAGAGGAAGCAGGCTGGGCTAGAGAGGGGTCTCAGCCTGCGGCTCCTGTCTGGAAGGGCCAGTCTCCGCCAAGGTCTCTGCCCTGACAGCCCGGGCCGCCCCTCCCGCTCATGCCAGCAGTGCTTCCTCCCGGGCCCCCCACAGGGTGAGTCTGGGGGTACGGGGAGGCGCCGTCGGAATACACGCCGTTCTCTCCTCCCCGTGCTCAGCGCCTTCTCCAGCAGAGGCCAGTGGGGAGGTGGGGCGGGGCAGTGCAGCCTGGGCCCAGCCCAGTGGACACATCCGGTCTTGTCCCGGGCACCACAGGAGGGCGAGCCAGGCCCGTTCAGGTTGTGGCCAGTTCCGTAAGCTCCACTCTGAAGGGCAGAAACCAAAAGGCAATGACCGAGGAGATTGAGGACACTGAAACTGAGACGCTGTGTCCCAGAGCTGCCTGCGTTTGCTGCAGTATGAAAACATGATTTATAATTGACCTACTTTATTTACTGAACTCTTGAGCTTCTTGAAGTCAGTCAGAATTGGTCTTTTAACATAATTGTTTTCAATGCTTAGGGGACACTGTTGCCATTTCCACATGTGATTGAGTTTCAGAAAGTGCTTCATGTGAGGTGAGACTGTCCCGCTACACAGTAACTCACATTTGACAGGGAGACACATTATATAACTAAATGAAAGAATTACGTGCACTTAGATGGACCTGTACATTTAAAACAGTATTTAAACACATCTATCTTAGTAAATTTACATACTGATGGGGGAAAAGTGCATTCTATCTATCCATTGCTGTCATTCGGTTTAGGAAAGAACCAACAGTTAACAGGATGATACAAGACTCGCTGGTTGACGACGTTAATTGCTGTGCTTTCTGCTGACCACGCCAGCCCCGGTGCTGAGATCCGACCACGTGCTCCCTGTCCCCTTTGTCCTCTGCACGAAGTCTGGTTTAAGCTCGTCCAGATGAGCAAATGCACCACCAATAAGTGTTAGTTAGAAACTGCGATTCTAGACATGAGTATAATGTAGGAAATGAGTTATTCTCCTAGAAATACCTGTTAAGGAGAGCTGCTCAGTGAGACGCCCAGGGCGCGCCAGTGTGTGTCAGTAGCTGAGGCAACCGCCCAGCTCCCTGGGCTGGGGCTGGGGGAGGCCAGGGGCTCATTTCTCTGTGGATAATAAGGTTGATGGCCTCACCGAGTACTCTGAAGTACTTACTCTTTTGGGGGGTTTCCCTGTAATCAAAATGTCAGTGCAAGGGGTTATTGTGGGGAAGTCCCTCTATCTTCAGGTTGATAATCTGCCTTTTTTACAGCACACTAATGCTTTAGTTTGAGCTCCATTGGAAGCCAACTGAGAGACAAAAATTTGCGGGCAGATTGTGATTTGGCAGGTGAAGGGAACATTGGTGGAGTTACAAAGAGGTGATACAGGGAGGAGGAGAAACACGTGTGGTGTCAAGCCAGAAACTGTTAGCCGGCAGGAGCTATCTGCCCGGTTTACACAAATGCCAACAGCTTGTCACAGCGTTGGGAAAAGAAAAGGCTTCAACGCAGAAACGGCTGTGCGGGGCACAGAGCTGCCGACCCGGGTCTGACCCATGAGCCCTGAACTGCTGGGAAGGGTCGTGTGTCACATCTTGGCTTAGGAGAGCACAAGCTTCAATTCCACAGCCAGGAGACTGAGCTGGGGCATAGCAACATGCGGTTGGCGGGGTGTCTGGGTGGAGCAGGCAGGCCAGTGGGCGCCCCATCGGGCAGAGAGGGCTGTGCTGACGGCTCTTGTCCCGTGTGGACTGGCGGTCAGAGCCCGCCAACGCGAGACCTCCCCACGGACGGTCTGGCCCTGGGTTGTGAGGCTTTTTATCTGGAGAGGCAGAGTTGTGTGGCGAGGGCAGGTAGGCTCTGGCGTTATAGCAGGACCCTCGGTCGTCGGGGCCGAGCAGCGAGGCTGAAGAGAAGCGGCAGTGGAGCTGCTGGTAGCAGGCAGGGGCTGCGAGAAGGCAGAGCCAGTCCGGGGCTGCTGCTGCTTCGGGAGGGCACCGTGGCTCTGGAGCTCGGCTTTATAATGAAACTCTTTATCAGGAGCAAAACACAATCCTTAGACGTGAACGCCCAGCGGGGAAAGGGATCTGGACGCTGGTGCTCTGGCACGTCGGCCACACAGGCATCGGTGGCCAACTCTGTGGCTCAGAACAGCTGTGGCTCCGATGTCCCTGGCTGATGGCTGGACAGGGCTGGCAGCACACCGAGGTGGGCGTCTGAAGATTACCGGGGCACTGACTCGCCCGCACCACGTGGCAGGTAACGCATGTAGTAACTGCTCTGCAGCAGGCTCCGCAGGAAGACGCGTCCGGCGGCTGTGCTGAAGAGCGAGCCGAGAACACGCAGTCGCCTCCCTCAGCTCCCGTGCGGGTGTTCTCTGGCAGACGCCCGGGAGCGTGGTGGTTGGGTCGCGGGCAGGTCCACTTTTAGTCTTCTGAGAAACGTCCCTGGTGCTTTCCACGCAGGCTGGGCTGGCCGTGTTCTCGCGAGCGTGTTGGAGGGCCTTCTCTTTGTCTCTGCGTCCTCGCGGGCGCTGGTCTTCGTCTTTTGTGAGCGCGAGTTGGCCGAGTCCCGACCTGACGCTCCTGACGGCCAGCATGGCGGGCGCTTTCCTGGGCCCGCTGCGTGCGTGTCTGCGTGGAGAGGGCCTGGAGAGCCCCACCCAGCACACGCACGTCCAGGGGAGCCTCACGGAGAACCCACGGTTCTGCCGCTGTCACAGGAATCGCGGCCGGGGCCCGTCTGCGGCCTGCTCTGCAGCAGCCGTGTGTCCTGGGCTGGCCCTGCCTGTGCATCTGGAGGTGCACGGCTTCTGATGTGGGCTGCTGACTGCAGAATTCCAAGGCCCTGGTCTTAAGGGCAGTGGGAGACTGGGAGCTTCATTTCCGGCCTGAGAATCCGCCGGTCAGCTCGCTGTCGTGTGGTGTAGCACGTGCTGAGGGAGAACCAAGAGCGCAGGTCACCGGGGCCTTTCTCTACGTGAAAACAAGGTTTCTCTCATAAAATGTTTCATTCAAATGCTTATTTTTAGTGGTCCTAACAAAGGTGTCTGCCTACAGTGCTTTTAATTCCGTTAAAGACAGCTGGACACCATGTGAAGACTGGACCTACTGGGCTCCCTCAGGCCTCAACTGGACGCAGCCGGCGGGAGGGACTTCTGTGCAGCTCCCCACTGCGGGCTTGGCCGCCTGCCTGGGTGCTTTTTTTTTTTTTTAAGATTTATTTATGCACACAGCACCGGGGTACTGACCAGAGGTGTGGGGGGGTGAGAGGATTCACCACAGAGAGTGGGGAGCAGAACAGGCAGATGGACTGAAGTACACTGCTGAGGGGAGCGGGGGCACGGCAGGAGAGGTCTGCCACACCATGTGGATCCTCTCCCCGGCCGGCAGCAGGGATCGAACTCGTGCTGCAGTGGCTGCGGTTTGCTTCACAGTGCATTGCTCAACCCGCTGCGCCCCCAGGGAGGCCCCTGCCTGGATGCTTTTATGAGCTGGGGTGAGTGGCAGTGGTGTCGGGGCAGAGGGATATTGAAGATGAGGACGAGTGATGCACAGTCACCAAGACAGAGCAGCAGGAAACCGAGTTGAGCCTCCCCGTGGACTCAGTGCTAGACCATAGACTGGCTTCTGGTAACGTAAGGGAAAAAGAAGTGAGCCCCCCACCGCCCAGGAGGACCCTGGGATTGAATGACGGCCCAGGACCCTGCAGGGCCTCCCAGTGCTGGGTTCTCCGTGGGCTGCTCCAGTTCCTGTTGCTTTCCCGTGTGGCCACTTCCTTCTGCTGCGTGGAATTAACTTGTTAGTGTCTCCGGACAAGAGTTGGCGGGGCCTCCTGTGTCCCGGGCTCGTCCGTCTCTGTGGGCGTGGCCGACACTGCCTGGGGGACAGGCTTCGTGCTGGACATCGCTGAGCACCCCGTGACTGTGCGGGGTCGGTGCGCAGGAGGACGGGCTCGGGAAGCTCGGGGGCGCGCCCTGGACCTCGGGCTCTCGGCATCTCGGCGCGTTGTGGCCCCGGACCTCGACTGCCCCGCGGCCTCCCACACGCCCATCGGGTCAGTCACGGGCTGGGTGGCTCCTGCTGTGCTGGTGTTGCTGGCGGGAGCCCACCCAGCGGTCTGAGGGCGCGGTCCCTGCACTCAGCCTCGATTCAGACTCAGGCTTGACGAGGGGCACGCGGCTGTTGATTTGCTTTCATGTTCCCCATTTGTAAAGCCATAGTGACAGCTCACTTTATTTAGGAATGCATACATTTAATTAGAAGGCATAGAAGTATTCGGTGCAGTGCCCGGTGGGCACCAGTGGCACTTGGTCAGTTTGCTGTGGGCTGTGTCATTCTGCCACGCCGCTCAGTGCACCTCTCCGGCCGTGGTGCTCGGCCACACGTAGCTGAGCCCTCCCGGCTCCCTGCGCCTGCTCCTAGTAGCGTGGCCTCGCAGCGCCTTTGCGGGGCGCACAAGCGTGCTGGCTGTCCACTCAGAGTGCCCGCTGCGCACAGTGGAGGCACTGGCTGGTGGAAAGCACGACGGGGCTGAGGGAGAGAAGACCCAGCAGTGCAGCCCAGAGGGCCTCCCTTGGGCGCCACGCCTGGCCACCTCTTCTGCATGGCAGCAGCTGCTTCTGGTTCTGCTTCCCTGACTCACACCTTCATCTGGAGACTCTCGTGCGGGCAAGTGAGTGTCTTCTGTTCAAATGGCGCCTCTGCCACAGCCTCCCGCTGCCGGGCTGAGACCCGGTGAGGCCCCACTCGGCTGGCCACACTGCTGGCTGTTCTTTTGTTTCTGTCTCGAGCTGGACACTTCTAACTCAGGGATTTTTACCTCGTTCCGCTGCCAACCTTGGAAGATTGGAAGCTGGGAACTACAAGGATCAACCTCATTTCACTTAAGGAATCAGTTCAGCTCAGGCCGCTGGTCGGGGCAGACTAACACACACCATGTCCTCTCAGTGTGCTGTGAATCGCAAGTTGTGGTGTGTTCTGGTTTCTGATGTTGCTAGAAATTCTGAAGACACACCAGTAGGTGGAAGGTCACACCTCCCTTCGGCTGAGGTCAGTGGACAGAGGGCGTAGACAGCAGGGAGAGTTCTGGTGAGGCTGCCCCAGCCAGCTCTTCTCTTCCCCCAGCAGCTTGTGCAGGGGATCTCCATGGAGGCTGCGAGGTTCTCTGCTGTGTTTTTCCTCCTCCTGTCACCTTTCGCTTTCTGTCCCCACACCCTGGGCTGGGCAGACTCCTAAGTCAGTCATTGCAAAACGCGCACAGCTCCAGGCTTCCTGTGAGAAGCGCCAGCAAGCCACACGGCTGGGGCTTGGACCGCATGGAAAGAAGAGGGTGCAGACTGAGGTGGGGCATTGTCCTCGCTGAGCGTGTTTGCCGAAGGGGGAAGCCCCCATGGCTGCTCCACAAGCCACGCCCCGGCCAGGAGTGCCGCTCCTGAGCCCCGAGCCTCCTGGAGGCGGCTGCTGAAGTTCATGGGTGCGTCTTCCCTTTGCGGACATGTCGATTTCACATGGGGTGGGGGTGTGATTATGTCTAATGCCAGTCAGGACTGAGAGGAAGGTGCAATTGCGTGGACACGCGGCCCAGACACGGCCCGTTACCTGGTCAGCCTGGGGCAGGAGCTGTGCCCAGTTCCCATCCTTTGTCACAGCAGGGCTTAAGGGTGACAGGTGTTCGTTTGGTTTGAGCTGCTTTCATAATTGGGGTTGAGTGAACTACAGCATTAAGGTGAGCTTAGAGTTCACACATCTGACACAAAGTGAAGAAGTGAAATAATGTAATGGGTATTTCCAAATAAAGTAATAGATCTTAGAAATTATAGATATTTGAGTTTAAAAATGTGTGACCTAAACATCCCAATAATTATCTGTGTTCTGCTTCCCCGCGTACTGTTTCCCCGTAATTATATCTGAGATGAAAGGAAATCTCTTTGATTTAGCCTTAGGTATTAGCATAACATCTGCTGCCCTGTCAGGGATGAGTCAGCTTGGTGCAGTGGAGAGAACCCAGCCTGGGAGTTAACAATCCTCACTTCCTAGCTTGTTCCTGTTCATTTCTGCTTCTATTTGTCAAACATGTGTTGCGCCTCGGTGAGCCACTTAGTGTAGAGAGACTAAGGGGAGTAATTAAGGAACAAGACCCAGTCCTGAGCATTGGGAGCGTGTAGGGTATTGGGATTGGTAGGCATCAGGTCACAGCCACGTGTGTTTCCTGTGAAGACGGGAGTTTCTGGCGGAGTTGAGGCAACATGGAGATGCACGGGGCGCGTCTGTGACCAGGGCTGCTGCGTGGTCCTCAGGTGGACAGTGGTGCCAGCAGCATGTGGGAGGGTGCCTGTTACACCGAGGGCTCCTTGAGACGCCAGTGAAGATGAGGAGGTGTCTCGGTGTGTGGCTGAGGTGCCAGCCATTCAGAGCTGGGACTTGAGGTGGAAAAGGGAGCATGAGGCCGGACGCGGCAGCCTTCCAGGGCACTCCAGAGCTCGACTTGCCCGAGCTCTGGAACTTTCTCTGGAGCCGAAGAGCAGTTGGCGACCTCACCCTGTCTCCCTGAGCTTGAGCCTTGTGTTTCTTTCTGTCCAGACAGTGCCCAGGGCTCTGTGCACAAACATTAGTGCTAGAAATAGACTCCATACCTCAGCAGGCGATCCACCCTTCTGCAGGTGAACTTTCTGCTCTTCAACGTGCTAACCGCCTTTTGAGCAGAGCATCTCAGAAGGAAGGTGACTTTCGTCTCAAAGTGACTTGAGGAAAAGCAGTGAGAACATTTGCTTTTCTGAAGAGGAGGCTGTGATCATAGTTAAAACAGTTCTATAATAAGCCTTCTGCAGTTGAGGAGCACTTCGGGAGAGAGCAAGGTTCAGTCATATAGCTCATCTAAAACACCGTTCGGGGCCGGTGGCTCTGGAGAGGTAGTTTTGTGGCTGCTGTGCTCGCGGGGACTGCAGGCTGGACAGTGCCAGCGGGGGCGCTGGTCGCTGGCTGGGGTCGTCGGCGCTGCGCGTTACTCCTCCGGTTAAGGGAAGCGGCCATGTTGTCAAAGCTAACCTGGGGAGCTTTGGCAATACCCTCTTTGGTGGTAATTTCTTATGAGAAGCATTGTTTTTAATTAGACCCTGGGCTTGAAAGCAAGAAGGGTCAATAAAATTTTTTTTAATCATACCCTGGTTGCTCTGCTTCATCTTTACAAAATTCAATTACTTTTATCCAGTGCGGCTTAAGAAACACTTGGCAACTGAGATTAAAACAATTCTTAAAGCAAATTATAGCACTGTCAGAAAACAAGAAATCAGAATGTCAAAACACAAGGACATTTCTATGCAAAATGTCTTGCAAGTGTCTTTGACAGACGATTCCTGTCTGCTTGTTATATTAGTTTCATTAATTTGGTCCACATCAAGCAAATGAAGAAGGCACTTCCATACATCTGCTATTTGAAATAAAAATTCTCTAATGAATAACATTCCCAAAGATAACCAAAGTAGCCATGTGGGGAAATTTTATGCTTTAATTTTATCCCAGCTTACTCAGCACTGTAAAAGTCTATGTACAGGTTTATGGCTGGAGAGATCCCAAAATAACTGCAATTTTTTTGGCAGTAAAGCAGCAACTATAAAATTTCAGCTACTACTAATAAGTAAATGCCTTAGATATAGATTTTATTTATTGCTTTCTGGGCAGAGTCAAACATAACAATGTAATTTGCAATATATCCGATTTACATTTTAAAAAGTAAAATCATAAGCTCTGTAGGTGTGGGCCTTGTGTCCAAAAATACATTGTTATTTTGACTTCAGTTTAAGTGTTATTTACATTTTGTCTATAGGAGACTGTAGATTTGTTTCTGAAGCTGAAGAGAAACTCAGAGATGCACATTGTGGAAAGACAAGCCACTAGGTTAACTGCCCGCGAAGGCTGTCTGCACGAAGCATTGCTAGCTCCGTGTGCCCTGTCCGAGTACAGCCCCAGCACTGGCCGGGCCTTCCCTCTGCACCAGCTGCCAGGCCCAGGCGCTGCGCGTGCAGCTGCCCTCGGCGCGTGTGCTCATGTGCTTTGAAGAAAGAAGACAGCTGGGGGATCGCAGAACCAGCCTTGGGGTTGCTGGGGGTGGGGCGGGGCGCATGGGCTTCTAAGCCTGTATTTCACCGCGCTCATCCTCGCCTGAAGCGGAGAAGGGACTGAATGATGGAGTTTTATAACCGTGCCTGCCATGTTGACAAGTGCGATGTGTAATTTCGATGCCTTCGTGAAACGTCAGGAGGCTTATGGAGGAAAAATGAAAGAGAAGGATGATAGAGGCTAAGTAGGTGAGAGATAGGTGACCGATTAATGACAGATGAAGATAGATGATAGGTAACAGACATGTAGATACAGATGACAGAAAATATTGATAGATACAAACGGTAGATGACGGATGGATCGATACAACACTTGGGTCGGAGTTGGACTTGGACGCGGGTGTTCCAGCAGTGGGGTCTGGATTACTCTCTTCTCACACGAAGTTCTGTATTCTTCGGTGCGGACGTCAGTCTCCAGTAACTCACTCCAGGTGGGCGACGCAGACCCAGGCTGGCGTCTGTGCCCTCGCGAGCCTTGTCTGGACAGGCTGGTGCCGTGGGCGTGACTGCAGCCCTGGGACGCAGCGCCTTCTCCCTTCCCGGTCACGGCGGCTGGTGGGTGCCAGGAGTGTGTCTGTGACTCCAGGGTGCAAAGCCTCATCTGGGTCCCTGCCCCAAGCGCGGGCCCATCCCCTCAGCCGAAGCATGTCTTTGTTGCTCCTGCCACGCCCATGGTCAGAGCTGTGCATGCAGCAAGTGTCTCTTCTTGCTGAGTTTTAAGAAAGCTATTTTTGTATAAAAGAAATTAGACTTGTCAATAAATTTTAAATGTTTTTATCTGAGCCAGTAATTTGCTTTTGGCTTTTCTTGATCATGCAGAATTTATTTTTATGTAGCTGAATATATCATTCTTTATGGAGTTTGACTTTTATAACATAATTAGATCTTTCCTACTCTGAGACTATTAAGAAACTAAGTAAACAAACTCCCAGGCTGTTGTCGAAGGCTGTTAGGACGTCCCACGGCAGGGCTTTGATTCCTTAGAATGGTCTCGTTTTCCTGGCCTCAGCTTCACCGATGGATGCAGACTCCTGTAAGCCTGTCCCCTTGGGTGCCGTCGCCTGGCCCTAACCACACCGCGCTTTGCCCAGTGGCGGTCAGCCGTGTGGTAGCCTTTCCCGCGCTCCCCTCAGGGTGTCTGATGCCCGGCCTGTGCGTATTCAGGTCGCTGGGGCTATTAGCTGCAACACCCTGAGGAGAGTGCCCTGTGCTGAGGGCTGCGGGTGCTCTTCAGTGGTGCCTGGTGCACTGGCGGCTTTGGACTGAGGTGTATGGTAAGTGAGGAGAGGCGCCGGGACGCCAGCCAGGAGTTTGCCTGGCGCACGGCTTGGTTCTGCATCTTGAAGCTGTCTCGGCTCTAGGTGATGCGCGGGTCACGCACTGGCTCTAACCCAGCCCCCGTGTCCCTGCCTGGAGTGAGGAGGCCATGTCTCCTCGAGGTCGGGGCCCACTGCCACCTCCCAGGATGCAGTGCTGCTTGCTTTCAGCTCTGGAGCTGGGTGACGCCTGCCTGCATCTTCAGGGAAACTGACGGTCCTGCAGGCTGCTGGCCTCTTCCTGGCCCCTCTGGGTCAGTCGGTATAGGACAGCATGTGGAGACTGAGTATGCGCCATGCTGGGCAAGGCCTCAGTGCTCCCTAGGTGTGACACACACAGGCCAGAAACATGCGGCCAGAGAAGGCCCGACAGAGAGATGACTGTCTTCAAGCTACTCAGCCCCTCCTCCCCATAGGCAAAGGATCCGAGGGTAGCAGAGGCTGCATAGTTTTTCATTTATTTTATTGACATGATGCCGCGTTGTAACACTTTGTGCACTTCAGCTGTTGGTCACTGAGACGCAACACTGTGGCGCTATATCTGGTCAGCACCGGACATCAGCCACCCTCAACTCCCATTGTCACCCCCCACCCGTAGCCGGGGTCCGTCCTGTTGTCGTGTGTTCTTTCTGCATGTGAGGGGCCCTTGGAGGGGTCTCATGGAACCCCAACAAAGGCACCTACTGGACAGTGATGGAGAGTGCCAGGCACGCTCTGCATATGTGAACCAGGCATCTGGGCGAACTTGGAGAACCAGGCCTGGCCTGTAACCTGTGGCATGGGGATCGTCAGTCCACACTCCAGTGACCTATCCGCAGTTTGTCAGGTGAGTTAGAGCTCCAGCTCTTAGCAGCTGTGGTCCTGCTCCCGCTCTGCACACCCAGCACCCTCGCCTGGTGCAAAGCCAGGGGCGGCGATCCCTGAGGCCTCCCTGAAGCCCCTCGGCGGTTACAGGTGGAGCAGAACCCAGGAGCGCTGCTGTGTCAGTCCTTCCAGAATGCTCCCTGCAGTGACGTGATCTGTCTCTGAAAACGAGCCAGCCTCTCACCTGCAGACAGGTGTTGTCTGAGGTGGACGGCGTGCTTGCCAGGGCCTCGGGTGGCTTACAGGGCGGTCCCGCAAAGAGAGAGCTGGACCGCAGTTCACAGAGGATGCTCGGCCACAGCAGTGGGCATCGCTGTCATGCCTCGGGGAGAGAGGACACCTGTCTGCACGTGGGCACAGAGTGCTCGCCTGGGGAGGGCAGGGGCTCTCCTGCTCGGATGAGTGCACACGTGTGGCTACGCTGCTGCACCGCTTCTGACTGGTTCCTCCGGCGACTCAGCCCGGCAGCCTTTGCGTTTGCTGGGAAAGGCCAGGGAGCTACCACGGGGTTGACGAGCTGAGCTTGCTTCCCTCTCGCCTGACACCTAGGCCATCATGGGTCAGGGAGGGTGTGTGGGCCTGGGCTCTGACGTCATAGCCTCGACTCACAGATGGCGCGGTGGTTGGTGCTGTTTCCCAGGTGGGGCCGGGTGTTCCCCCTGCCCAGCCTCCTCGGATGATGGGCTCTTGAATTTTTAAAGTCAGGCACCAATCCCTCTGCTTAGAACATCAGCTGTTCCTGAGTGAAGGCACCAGGCTGCCCGGTCCACACCTGTCAGAAGGGCAGACCGAGGCCATGCTTGTAGATGCTGCCCTGGGCCAGGCCAGTAGTTCTTAACTGTGGGGACTTTGCTGCCCTCACCCCCTTCACACCTGGCAACATCTGGAGACACCTGGCCTTTGACAGGTAGGTAGAGACGGGACCCCTGGCTCCTGTAGGGCTGAGAGCATTGGGCTGGGCCGCTTCCTGATAAAACTGTAACAGTCTTCGCAAGTGTACCCTGGTACGGGACGCGTCACCAGCGGCTTGCTGATATTTTACTTTGAAAAGACAGATTTTCTCGTAAAAACATGGGCCCATTTCTACTAGATCTACTTTAAATTCTCCTCTAACAAATGGTTTTTCCAGTAGAAAGAGGGCTCCAACTGATGGTCTCTGGGGAAAAAAACAACTTCGCTAGTTGTTTGTGTGGTGGACGCTCAGTTGTGAATGCTTCAGCCAAGAAAGTCTTCTTCCTATTTTTATTCTTCAGAAGAGTGTTGTAAAATTAAAACAGCTTTACTGGTGCGAGTGTGCTGCGCCTTAAGCACGTACTGTGTATGAAAACATGGGTTTATCAGAAAGATTAACCTGAGCCAGATGGTTGCTTTAAAATAGGATCGGTTTGCTCTATAAAGCTGACGCAGGAAAGAGCTCGTCAGTTTGAAGTGCGGTGGTGCCCCACGGTGGGACTCAGTTTCCATGTCGGGAAACACAAATGCCGACTTCAAAAGTTTGAACAGTTAAAACCAGGTAATCGGTTGACCATTTTAATTTTCTGAGTGAATACGTACCTTCCTTGAACAAGTAAAATGGAACCGAATCCAGGTTTCGCGCGATCACCTTGTCGTCGGCGTGTGCTGCAGAAGCGCTTCTCTCGAGCACCCACCCTCGGTGTGGCTGCGCCAGGCTGCTGCTGCCCAGCAGAACAGGCCTGTGCGCCACACGGCCCTGTGTCTGCGGTGTCGGGTTCATCTGCAAAGTCAAAAGAAAGGTGGGAAAACCTTCAAATGTGAATCCAACAGAAAGCCCCAGTAGTTATTTTCGGAATTTCTGCAAAACTCCGTTTCGTTCGTTCATTCTATCATCAGCCACGCGTCGAGCGCTGCCAGGCCCAGGGCTTCTGAGACGCAGCCCCGCACCCACATCTGGGTTGTGGACATGCGGCATTTCAGCTAGAGGAAGGTCCCCTCCTCCATTCTCAGGGGGTGTTGAGCCCCAAGTATGCTCCGCTCAGACAGTGCAGGGCAAGCTTGCATGGCTCTGGGGAGACACAGAGGCCGCACCCGCTCTCTTTGTCTGAGGAGGCGCCCCTGTGATGGCCGCCGCACAAAGGGGCGCTGGGAGCCTCTGCAGACTGGGGAAGCGGCAACCCCAGAGGCACGGGGAATGCCCTGAAGTGTCTCTGGAAACTTGGTGTCCGCGTCTGCTAGGGTGCTTTTCACTGGACACACTCGTGTGCTACTCAGCTCACTCTCAGGCAGATGGGGGGTGCATTCATCGTGAGAGCCTGGAAGCCAGAGTCAAGCAGATGCAGCGACACTTTCTGAACGCGGCGCCTCCTGAGCGGGCGGGCCCAGCCGCAGGGGAGGGCCGCGTGTCTGCTGCCCCAGGCCGGCCAGGCCGGCCTTTCAGCCTGGCTCAGGTTTGTCGCTCACAAGATGGACAGAACAACATCTGCCTTTAGGGTTTTTCTGGTTATTCATAATTATACACCCATAATTTCTGCGCTAGTAGATGTACGCAAAGCAGTGGTTTAAGCTTTCTCTTAACTGTTATAAATTGATCATCACACTGAAAACCATTATGAGACAAAGTATTTTTAAAAAATAAATGATAAGTATATGTATGTGCACAAACATTTTCTGTGAAAAACACTATAAATGACTTATTTTTATGAAAAGGAGATAATTCCTAATGACAGCTTGATGAGATGAACTGATAAACTGAAATGAAATTTGTTATTGCAGTACAGAAATAAAATTCTTAATGCAGAATTGCTAAACACTCCAACAAGGAATAGTGAGCAAAGATGAACGTGATGTTGACACGGCATTTTGTGTGTGGGAAAGACAAGCTTGTACCTAAACTATACGGTTTTTTGCCACTGAGTGAAGTGGGCCCATGGGTGCCCTTGCCCTAATCTTCAGAACAGGTCAGCATGTCAGCTCCTCCGACAGCAGGGTCTTCACACGGCAGCTGAGACCTTGAGGTGGGGAGGTTATCCCCGAAAATCTGGGTGACCCCAGTGTGTCAACCGCAGGGGTGCTTAGAGAGGAAGGCTGAGAGCGGGGGTGGTGGGAGGGGGAACAAGAGCAGGGCTGATGGCAGCTGAGGGCAAAGAGCGGGGGTGAGTGAGTGGGGAAGGGCGGGACGGAAGCCTCCCAGTGCCTGCTGTTGGCGTTCTGACGCCCAGCACTGGCAGGTGACGGACAGCGCGTGTTCTGGCACACCGCTGGCTTACAGCCGTGCTGCCGCAGCAGCGCAAAGGGGAGCCGTGTGGGCATGCACGGGAGTGGGGCCGCGTACGAGGGACGAGGACCGAGATGACCGGTGAGCGAATCATGACAGATGTGTCATATTTGTTTCCATTGCAAAAGAAATGCAATCACTTCTTTACGCAGCCAGAGTCACTGTGCGGTGCTGGCCCTGCCGGCGCGACGTGCGAGGCGCGTGCGCTCCCCGCGTGCTCCTGGGCTGGGCTCACTGTCCTTCCGCTTCACGTTGTGAGGTCTGCTGCCCGTCCCAGGCTTGGGCTCACCCGGGAGTTCCTCTCATCCTGCTTGTCTGTTACCTTGCGGTCAGTAGTAGGTGCCAAGTGGGTCACTCGGAGGAGCCGCTGGGCGCCACGCGTCCAGCTGCGGGGTCCACACAGGCCGCCAGCGGGTCTGTGCCTGTGACCAGGCCAAGAAGCTCAAGGTCCTGAAAACGCACGTCATTTCGTCCCTTGGTTGAGGACGCCGCCTCTTTGGTCCCCCCGGGAACAAGGGGGCCGGGAGCTGCGGACCACAGAGGTGAGGAGGGACTGCCAGGCTGCTGCCTTGCGTGTCCAGAGCCCAGTGACTTTGGGGGGACCCAGTGAGGGTACTGCTTTGCGGGTTTTGTTGCCTTTTTAATTCTCTGACCTGGTTCGCTCCAATCAAACAAAATTTTATTCTTTTCACTTGTGCTCCAGATGGAAGAAAATGTGAACAGCTGTCCTAGTGGTGAAGGAAACTTTCCCCCAAGTTCTTGCACGTCATTATGCTGGAGATTTACTTTTTCAGCAAATTGAAACCCTAAACCTAGCAATCAAAATTTCTCCCGCTCCCTCACTTCGTACTCCAGCTCTCATCAATTGCTGACTTTCAGAAACAGGTTTCTGAAAGCGAGGCTGTGGTGCACGCGTGGCCGTCACCCTGCTTACTCTTGTCACCGCCCTGTAGCATTAAGCTGCTGACAGCAGTTAGCTGCTGGAGGGCCCTGAAACACAGCAGTGCGTGGGGAGGGGCAGCACCCAGGCAGCGGTGGTCCAGAGAACTGCCCGTCTTCAGGGCCATGAAGATGTGAAAGGAAGGAAGGTGGGAGGGGATGGGCAGTTTTAACAGGACGATGGAGGTGGGCTTTTTAAAGTGAGGCTGACGAGTGGTCAGGCTTGCTTCAGCTGCGGCTGGCCCCACACCCGGCGCCTTCCCGGCGTCTGACTTTGTGCCCAGGACGCCGGTGCCCTCAGCCCTCTACACCGTGCCAGCTGCCAGAACCTAGAGAAAGTGGGGAACGGCTATTTCAGGCTTCCTGACCACTGAAAACACCTAAACGTCACCCTCAAGTAGAACCACCCCTGTCCTCAAGGAGGAAGCTGCAGAGAAGCAGGAGCACGGTCAGTGGTCTGACAAGCAGCTGGAAAGCAGCTGGGTGGCCCTGGCCGCAGCCGGCCCTGTAGAGGACTCCAGTGTCGAAAGGGTCATGGTGTTTGCAGGACCTTCTGCTTCCTTCTCGTTGGGATTTGGCTGCCCCATAAAGTGTCGCCTCCTGCTCCACACTCTGCGGAGCACCCCCAACTTCACGGCAGCGCTGCTGCTGTGGGAAGACACGTGAAGCTCAGCTGCAGCGCCGGGCAGCTCCCCGGTAGCGCACGGAGGGCATGGGCTTCTGAGTCACTGCAGGGCTTCTCAGAGAAGTGCCCCAAGTTGGGGCTGTTGTGTTTGTCCCCAAGTGCTCTCTCCCTGGCCCACCACCTCAGCGATGGACAGGAGGGCGGGAGGCGGTTTTCCTGGCAGAGTGGAACTCCTTCCAGAGCTTTCCGCAGTCAGTGGCAGTCAGTTCCCACGTGCTGAGCTGGTTTCCTCTCCCTCTCTTACTTTCCTTTCTCCTTTTATCCAGAGAAATCCTTGTGAGTTACTTGCACAAGAATTCCTGTCTCTGACTTTCCCACGAGGTTCCCCCAGCTAAATCTGTTCCTGCCTCCCACCCCAACTGGACACAAGCGGGCCTGGGAGGTCGCGTTCCTGACGTTAGCCGTGCACTGGTACCAGGGCCCTGGTCTGTTGTTGGGTCTGTTTTCCTGAGACCTCTTCTGTCCTGGTGCTAAAGGAGGACGTCACTGTGTGGTCAGTTGCACACTCAAGTGGACAGCATTGCAAGTCCTTTGTCGTTGGTGGTTTTCCTTTTTTTTTCCATTGAGAAGGTCAACTTAAGAGGTCCCCAACTTATCTGTGCTAGATTCAGTCAAGTCGCAGTACCAGTAGCAGCCCTCAAAAATAATTTATAGTTTGTAAACAACGGACTTTCAGGTCTGTTCCAGTTCGTAGGTTGTTGGTAGAAACAGTTGTGAAATACAGATTGCCAATGAATTGGGAACTGAGTCGCTACAGTGCTTCTAGAAAGATACTGAAGACAGATTAAAATGGTAATGTATGTGGTAGTTTCTAGTTTACATGTGATTATTCATTTGAAACAATCTAGAAAAAGACAAACTGCTCAGATGACATCAGAGTTTAGCCCTTCCCCCACTCTCCCAAACATGTCCAATTATCTCCCGCCAGTCCTGACGGTGAGTCAACTTGTTAAAGAGCTTGCAATTCCATTACAGATAAGCTCCAAATATTGATTTGTAGATTTTATTTCCTTGGTCTGAGAAACCCTGGTAGGACTAGAAATGTTCAAATCTGTTGCTGTGCAGAGAAAAGAAGCAACCCCAGAGACAGCCCGACTGCAACTGCATGCGCAAGGCGGTGAGTAAATACGCTTCCCCGGCATCACTTGTAGGCTGGGTCTGTGTTGGCCAAAGGAGCAGCAGGTGCGAAGTGTGTGTGGTGAACCTGGCTGTTCCGTTGGGTGCGGTTCAGCATTCATGAAAGGTGGCGGTGAGGCAGGGGCTTCAGAGGGGCGTCCCCCAACCAGCAAAGGGGGCAGAGCGAGGTGGATTTCTCGGTGACTGCTGACTGGTGGGTGTTAGGGTCAATGGGCATCTTCGCACAGCATGTAATGTGAGCTCCTCAGGCTAAAGCAACAGACGTGTAACTGCATTTTGTCCGCATTTGTGCCTTCACCCCTGACACCTATATTGTAATGAAGAGCCAGAGACATGCTCATTGAGTGAATAACGAGGGAGCCATGAGTGAGTGAATGGCCAGTCAGAATCACTGTTCTGCATGAGTTTGGTGTTCGCGAGGGTGTCACATCGTGGGAAGCCACCTCACGGACCCCGTGTCCACCATGGCCGCCCTGACTCAGGTCCTGCCTCTGCCATCCCCAGTATTGACCACATTTTCTTTTATTTTAACCCAATAATTCTTTCTATTCTTTAAGCCTTGGCGCAGATATTTTTGGACATTCTGTTCTTTGAACTCCAGTTTTCATAATCATTTATGTTCATTTTCTACCTTGATTTTTTTTTTAATTTGCAGAGATCAATTTGAAAATTTCAGATTTTGTCATTAAGTAGTGTTATAATTGATGAAGCAAAAATGGAGTAATTGTCTAATTATTTCCAACAATGTGAACTACTCATTTAGGTAAACACCTGCAAGTAATTTGTATTTTCCTCGAGAGCAAATTCTTTCAGCTTACATTTAATTTCTCCATATCAGTCTATCACCTAACTTATCTAATGTAATAAAAATAGCATTGACTGTACTGAGCAATCAAATAACAAAGAATTTTTCTACCAGTAATAATTCTTTTTAAAAATTTTTATTTTTAAAGATGTTATTATTTTTTAATAAAATTAAAATTTAATTTTTAATAAAATTTAATTTTTAATAAAATTTAAAAAAATAAAATTTTTATTTTTTTGCATATGAGAGCTGGGGTACAGGCCAGAGGTGTGTGAGAGACAGAGTAGGGAGCAAAACAGGTGGATCCACTGAGACACATTGCTGAGGGGAGCAGCAGGAGACAGGAGAGGTCTGCTGTGCCCTTTGGGTCCCCTCTCTGGCCGGGGATCAAACTTGCTCTGCAGTGGCTCCACAGTATGGTGCTCAACCCCTTGTGCCACCTGGGAGGCCCCCTCTACTAATAATGTTTCTACCAAAAAAGCAAGGTGTTAACTATATGGTTGTTTGAAAGTTGTTGTTTTCTTACTGTACAAACATGCAGACATTTATAGTTACTGCTCCATTTTCTTCCATCTAATACTTTGAGAAGAAAAATAATTTGACAGACTTTTGTAAAACCAATGTTACACTAAAACTCATGTCAGAATTTATTTATATGGAAGTAAAATCACAAAGTCTTGCCTGCTGGTGAACTGCTCCTCCAGATTTGTTGGCAGGTTCTTCAAAATGTGGGAACGAATGCTTGTTGGGTCAAAAACAAGTGTCAATAAATTCATGAAGAAATAAAAAATTATTCACTGTTACCAATTGGCATAAAACTAGAATGTCAGCACAGAAAGTATAAATAGCTTCACATAAGCAGCATGTTATTGAATAACTATTGTGCTAATGAGGAAATCAAAGGAGAAATTGAAAAATTCCTAGATACAAAATAAAGACATGAATTATCAGAACTTAAGGGATGAATAAAAGCAGTACCTAAAGGGATGTTTATAACAATACAGTTATAAATCAGAAAAATAAGAGCTCAAGTAATTTTATACCTTATAGATCTAGGAAAAAAGTAAGACCACACGAAGCCAAAAGATAATAGAGGAAGAAAATAACAAAAATTAAAGTGGAAATAAGTGACATGGAAGTCAGACAGTACAAAACATCAGTGATGCCAAAAGCTGTTTCTTTGAATAGATGAAAAATAAACACAGAAAGCTCTAGGTAGGCTCACTGAAACAAAGGGAATACTCTAGTAAATAGAATGAAATATGAAAGAGAAGTTAAATGGCAGAAATACTGAGGATCGTAAGAGACTAATACCTTTATGCCAATAAATTGGATAATCTAGAAGAAATGAAAAGGTTCTTAGACTCATACAACCTTATAGACTGACTCAGGAAGAAATAGAAAATGTGGCTATGCCAATTACAAGCGAAGAAATTGAACCAAAATTCTCTCAAAAAACAAAAATGCAGAACCATATGGTTTTACTAATGAGCTCTACCAACTCTTTGAAGACAAAGCTGTTATCTGTCCTTCTCAAACTCTTCCCAAAATATGGAGAGAATGCATCCAAACACATTTTATGAAACCAACATTACTTTGATACTAAAGTAGACGAGGACATAACAAAATCTATAGACATGTCTCATAAACACTGATGCAAAAATTCTAAACAAAATCTTAGCAAACCAAAACCAAATTCAACAATGCATCAAAAGGATGAGACATCATAACCAAGTAGGATTTATTCTGGGGATATAAGGATAGACATCTGTAAGTTGCTCAGTGTAATTAACCATGTTAACAAAAGGAAAGATAAAAATTACGTGGTCATATAAATAGAGGCAGAGAAGGTGATGTCATTTATGATAAAACTCAAGTTAGAAATGGGGATGGAATGACTAGACTTCAACATAGTAAAGGTCATATATACAAAACCCACAGCTAACATCCTAACTCAACAGTGAAAACCTGAGTGCTGAGAGGAGGTGCAAGACAAAACTGTCTTCTTTCACCACTACTATTCGACATAGTGTTGGAGTTCCTAGTATGGAAATAAATGAGATCAGAAAGGCAGTACAAAAAATCAGTGATATTAAGAGTTGTTTCTTTGAAAAGATAAAAACTATACAAACCTGTAGCTAGGATCACTAAGACAGAGAGTGAGCAATTAGGTAAAGAAAATGATGTAAAATGATTCTAAATTGGAAAAGAAGATGAACAGCTAGCACTATATCCAGGTGACATGATAATATACATAGAAAACCCTAAAGACTCCACTAAAGCACTATTAGAAACAGTAAATTAGTACAATGAAGTGACAGCCTGCAAAACCAGCATTACACAAATCTGTTGTGTTCCTGTATGTAAACAATGACTGGAAAAGAAAGAAATCAAGAAAACCGTTCCATTTACAACTGCACAAAAATAAGTGTGTAGAAATAAAGTTGCTGAAAGACCTGTATTACAAAAAAAATCTAAGATAATGTTAAATAGGAAACACAAAGGGGTGGGTAGATACTCCTTGCTCATGGGTTTGGAGAATATTAAAATGGTCATTTTATCCATCGTAATTCATAGATTCCACACAGTCCCTACCAAAATTTCAATGGGAAATAGAACAACATTACTGAAATTCATATGGAACCACTAAAGAACCCTAGTAACCAAAGCAATTCTGATACTAAAAAAGAGGAGGGTTATCATGCTCCCATGTTCAAACTATACTCCAAGTTTATAGCAATCAAAACAGTATAGTATTAGGATAAACACAGACACATAGATTAACACAGTAGAACTGCGAGTCCAGAAAGACCATTACTTATATAAACAGTAAACTCAAATGCATATAATAAAGGAATGTCTCTTCAAAAAATGGGGTTAGAAAAACTGTAAAAGAATGAAACTACTCATTTCATACACATACAAACAAAAATCAATACAAAATGGGTTAGTGACTTGGATCTGAAACATAACATAGAAGAAAACACTGGAGAAACACTCCATGACATTGGTTCTGCGGACTTCACTCCCAACAGCAAGGGAAACAAAAGCAAAATTAAAGAAGTGCTACTACGTTAAACTGAAAAGCTTCTGCACAACAAAGACATGCTGCTGACTGGGAGAAAATATTTGTACACCATACAGCTGACGTGAGGCTAGTATCCAAGCTCTACAGAGAACCTTACAGTTCAACAAAAAGAAAAATCCCCCCTCCAAGAAATGGGCAGTAAAACTAAGTAGGCACGTCTCCAAAAAAGACTTAGAGGTGGCAGCAGGCACGTGAAAACATGTTCATCATCGCATCATCGGGAAATGCAAATTGAACCTACGATGAGATGCCACTTCACACTTGTAAGACCAGAAATGACATGTGTTGGTGAGCACATGGAAACACCTGTGCATGTGCGCAAAGACAGATGAGCGGATGAAGCCGTGGTCTGCACGCAGTGTGCAGTGCTACTCGGCTATGGAAAGGGTGACGTCCCGCCGTGGGCAGAAGCCTGCAGGGGACTGGAGCGGGTAGCTCTGAATGACGTGCACTGGAGGAGAAAGACAGCAGATGATCTCACATCCATGTCAAATATAAAGAATTAAGAGTCAGAGCCAAACCAAAACTATCCCTAGAAGTCTGCCCTTAAAATTGAGGCCACTGGAGTGGGAGGGTGGGGAGCAGAATGGGCAGGACCCATAGACTGTGGGGCCGGGGTGGGGTGTGCTGTGGAAACACACCTGAAGAGGCAGGAGCCTGGTCCCCTGCACCGCATGCGGTGTAGCGAGTCATTAGTGCCGTGGAGTGAGTAGTTAGGACTGAAGGAGGAGGACACTGATGTGTTGGTCGAGGCTGCTGTTCCAACTTGAAGAGTGACAGAAGTCCCGGGCACAGCCCTGGTGTTTGCAGGTGTGCGCTCTGGCCTGTGGCTGCGGTTCCACAGACAGGGAAGCAAGGCCTCCTCCCCACTCGGTGCCCCTCAGCGGGGGGCGGTGGTGGAGGGCGGAAGAAGAGGCCCGTGGGAATGGCTGCCCGAGGTCGAGCCTGGATAGGGCAGGGGGCGCTTCCTCTCCTGCAGAGGCCACTGCCCTGGCAGACCAGCACTCACCCACGTCACGTCACCTGCAGCACTTCCCAGTGGCCTCTCTGCAAGTGCCCTTGCTTTGGGGGTTTGGGCTCCTGCCTGTGGACTTTGAGGACTTGTTCAGTCCACTGCTGTGTTTTTCAAGAACTCAGTGCTGTCTTTAGAGTCATGGAGTAAAGGAGCGGGGCTCCCAGAGGGCTGGGGGTTTCTCAGCCAAGTGTTCCAGCACGTGTGACGCGTCAGTGAAAGTACATACAGGCAACAAAAAACTTAGTCAAATAACTTGGAAATAAAACATAGTTACGATTAAAAGCAGCCAAGGGAATAGTACGTCAGAAAAGATATTAGTTAGCAGTTACATAGATATCAAGGAAATATAAAATAAACTCAATTTAATTTTTAGAAACGAGAAAAATAAGGAAAGGGGGAGGAGAAATAGATGCCCTGGTAACTGAGAGATGGACATGGGAGAGATGATAAGAATCTAAACCGACAAATGAGCGGGATGTTTTAAAATGGTCATCCCCATTTAAATGGACTTAGCCGCAAAAGACCGCAAAAGATATAAAGTTCTAAAAATTCCAGAAAAAGCATAATCTACAAATGTTGAGCATCAGGCTGCCATCTGCTACTGCTTTGCTGAAACCCCTCCTTGAGGACTGCTTTCAAGTTTGGGGGGCTTAAGGCCTGCAGCAACCGGAAAACCAGTGTCCAAGCAACTCTCACAGCTGGGAAGACCCACAGGACCTGTGTGTCTGTGCCAAGAAAAATGAAGGTTTGTGATGCGAACAAATGAAAGTAATGAAATAAGCAGCAGCACCATGACCCCTCAGGCGGGCTCTCCTCCCTGCTCTTCCTGTGCCTCAGCCCTGCCCCCGAGTGCAGTGAAATCAGCAACAGGAGGTCTGCAGGGCTGGGGTGAGGGGAGGGAAGTCTGAAGGTCCAGTCAGGTGTGCCCAGGAAGCGGAGTGTTGGGCTGAGTGAGAAGCTGGCCCACGAGTTGACGGGAGCTCGTCTCCGAGAAAACAGTTCATGTTTCCGCTCAGCAAGAGAATAATGAGAGCAATGAGAACACCACAGAGCTGCTTCAGGACCCAAGGCTCAAATATGTGAAATAAAACTTAGCTGGCTGGGCAGTCTGGGGCCCTCGAACTTAGAGGGGTGGCTGCTGGCGAGGCTGAGGCCCAGGCTCGATGTGGTGGACGCGCGCAGGGGCAGACACCGAGGTCAGACCAGCTGGTGGCGACTCACAAAAGTGTTAATTTTGTCTACTAAGGATCTCCCTGGTGGCGCAAGGGACTGAGCGCCGCACTGTGGGGCTCCCGCAGCCCCTGCAGAGCAAGTTCGATTCCCTGTCAGGGCGGGGACCCCCAGGGTCAGCAGACCTCTCCTGCCTCCCGCTGCTCCCCAGCAGTGTGTTTCGGTCAGTCTGCCAGTTCTGTTTCCCACTCTGTCTCTGGTGGGTCTTCTCAGCCTCCACGCCTCTGGCCTGTGCCTCAGCTCTTGCGTGCATTAATAAATAAAATCTTAAAAAAAATTGTCTACTAAGCACAAATGAAGTTGTTTCAATTGACAGATTAACAGGAGAAACTTGGAGAAAAGGCTAAGAATGCTCTTGCTGTTTGCTGTGAGGTAGTATGTAGAAATGCTGTATTTGAAGATGAGATATGAGAAAAGTAGGTGTCCTTTTATGGATTCTGATGATGCGATCGAAAATTCCGCTGGAAGACCCCCAATGCCTTGGCTGTTCCTGCACCCAGGAGGAGGTGAGGACTCCCTGAGGAGACGCGGCAGGACTGGCACGCACTTCCCTTGGCTCCCGGATGCCTAGTGGCGCGGGCTGGGAGTCCTGATGCTGAGCTGGCCTTGCCTCTCCACCAGGCCACCGCACAAGCCCTGACCAGGGGTGTCTGCTGAGCCTGCCCCCGTGACCAGCAGCAGGAGGAAGCTGGTAGGTTGGCTCCCGCGCCGTCCGCGGGAGGCTGCGAGGACTGCCTGCTGCCTCCCGAGCTGATGCCGCCGCTTGCTCTCTGACGAGGGCATGGCGCCACTGCTTGCGAGCCAGCGCCCGCGCAGGGAAGCTGCTTGTAGTGGACATCACCTGCCTTGAAGGAACAGTGATGTATTCTTACCGGGACCGAACGCTGCTCAGGGCAGAGATTTCCCTTCTTGCTTGCGGCAACCCTGCCAGCTCCAGCACCTGAGGACTTCGAGGACATCTACTCTTGTCACTGGAGGCTGCTCATCAGCGCTGTGGCCCACGGGACCGGTCTCGTGACGACGGACGAGTGACGGGGCGGGTGACAGTGGGGCTTTCAAATTCGCCACACGCCCACATCACTGAGGCAGCCAGTCGAGGACATGGTGGGATGGGCCGTTTCGGACCCGGCGCAGGGCCTCCCTGGAGGGCAGGGGTTAAGTCTCAGCACTACGAGTCTGTGGGCAGCCACAGCAGCGCGGGAGTGATGCGGCCAGGGAGGGCCCCCGGGGCGCAGCAGACCTCTCTGCCTCCCGCTGCCCCTCAGTGGGTTTCAGCAGATGTCTGCTCTGCTCCCCACTCTGTCTCTGGGGAGTCCTCTCACCCCCACCCCGACCTCTGGGCTGCACCCCAGTTCTTGTGTGCATAAATATAATAAATCTTTAAACAAAATGACTCGGCCAAGTGGCAGCTCCATGAACACCCTGCAGGGCGGGAGCCGCATCTTGGCTGTGACGGACGTGCTCTCCCGGCCTGAGGACAGCGTCCGAGTGTGAGGGGCCCGAGTCAGTTGGGAGGCCTGGGCAGCCGGCTTCTCCTGTGGTCAGGTCTGCCCGCAGGGCGCGCCTGTCCTGACTTCCTCTCAGCGGTCCTGAGTCCCGACGCTCACTAGGGTCGTGCAGAGCCGTGACTCCTGCCTGATCCCTTCAGAGCGGACACCCACACAGGGACAGGCGCTTCCTGGCCGCGGGGGAGAGGGAAACACAGACCCGCCGCGGCGTTTTGAGACCCGGGTGTCGAGCAGCGGGTCTGTGGCGCTGCTGCCGCGGGCTGTCCCCTGTGCTCATTCGTGGGTAGATGCCGTGCACAGGTGAGAGGGGCAGCGGGGCCTCGAGTGCTGTCTCCCCGGGAAGAGAGGGCCACCAGTGACCCGGAGGGGCCAGGCTGCCAGCTGGGGGAGAGGGAAATCTGGCTTCTGTCAAGCGGCGGATGATGCTCACACAGCGCCTCGGGCCTGGCTGGTGGGGCTGGGGTTTTCACAGAGCCCTTGCCCGTTGGCTGTCGCGGGGGTCCGCCCTGCCCCAGAGCCCAGTTGCTCTCGGCTGAAGACAGGCTGTCGGTGGGCGTGCAGGGGCGGGTGGGAGGCGCCGTGCCTGCTCGGCGCCCCGCCGTGCGGCGTCCAGCCCAGAGCGCCGTCGCCTGGCTGTCCTGCCTCGCGGGTCTCACGGGGCTGCAGCTGCGGGCTCGGTGCTCACCGGATGGCCGGCGCGTGCGGGGCCGCGGCGTGCGGGGCCTGCCGTGCCGGGACAGCCCTGGCGTCGTGGCCAGACCGGACTGGTGTCCCATCGCTGCTGCTGGCGGTCCTGCTGTGCGTGACGTTTCGTGTCCGCGCATCACTGAGCTGACCCCTGCTCGGGGGAGGCGGTGGCCCGGGGGTTCGACGCGATGTGCCGCTCACACGCTCCCGTGGCGCGGCCGACCACGCGGACTCGGCGCTGCGCCCCAGTGCTTGCCTCGTCCTCTCTAGCTCTCAGTGGAGGAGTAATTCCTCACCCAGCTCTGGAAACCTGCCCGCAGCAGGAGCAGCAACGGAACTCCTTTCTGCTGGGACGCGTCTTGAGATGTGTCGCGTGGCCAGAGGCGGCGTTCCTGAGGCGCTCGGCCCTAGGGGTCCGGGTTGTGTGCACTGGTCAGCAGCTGCGTGGCCTGTGCTGGCTGGCTGATGGCTCACCCCGCGACTGGGCGCTCGGGGCAGCAGTAGCTGACTTTGTCGCGTGTGTCTGCCAAACAGGCGAGGGTCCCCCCTCTATGCTGCTTCCCCAGCGCGGGGCTCAGCCGTGCGGCCCGGTGGCTCTGCTCCCCCTGGCTGCAGGCTCGCCAAACCGCGCTCTTCTGTGGCAAAGCCAAAAGGAACGGGAGTGTCAGCCAAGAGCCAACCTACACGACTTTCATACCCAACAAAGGAGAGTGAGTGTAACAGGGAGGGCAAAGAACCAGAGCTGACCAGCCAGTCCCCTCTCTGATTATGGAAGAAGAGCCAGCGCCTCGCTGTGGAAGGGTAATTTTTGCAGCAGTCTGGCCACGGGGCCACCAGGCCCACAGGTTCACCCTGCTTGATGGACTCTCAGACAAAACGCGTCTGGCCATCGTCAGTACTCAATCCAGTATTTTGTGCGTTTCCTAAATAAAGGAAGGTACAAGGGGGCAGAACAGTCATTTAAACAGCTGAACTCCTGACGAGTGTCCAGAGTTCAGAGTCCTGTGCTCTGGCCTCTTCATCGTGTCTAGGAAAAGGATAATCGTTACTGCTCTACACGGAAAACGCCTCCATCTGCAGGGCTACAAAGGTCAGAGCAGCAGAGCCACGTCAGTGCAGTGCGTCCGTTTTCACTGGCCCAGCGGTTTACCTTATACTTTGAAAGGCTCACGGTGGGCTGCAGGTGGCTCATCTTCCTGGAGAGCGAGAACCCTGCAGAGGTGCGGCTGGTCAGGTTGGCGCTGGGAGCAGCAGGCGTGCCAGGGAGTGTCCACGCTGTGCTGCTCCTGTGTGAGTTGTCACTGTGCGTCAGTTCTTCCGTGTCTTTTTAAGATTTTATTTGTCTATACAGACGAGCTGGGGTGCAGACCAGAGGCATGGGGGGTGAGAGGATTCTTCAGAGACAGAGTGAGGAGAAGAACAGGCGGATCCACCGAAATGTGCTGCTGAGGGGAGCAGCGGGAGACAGGAGAGGTCTGCTGCGCCCTGTGGGTCCCCTCCCCGGCCGGGGATCGATGTGCTACAGTGGCTGCGGAAGCCCACAGTGCAGCGCTTGCCCTTCGTGCTGCCAGAGAGGCCCCCAGTTCTTCTGTTTCTGTATGAATGTCTTCAAGGCACTGGAACGGAATTATTTCAACAGCTTTCTACAACGCGCTCTTTCTTGCCGTGTGATAGCACAAGAACACACGCACGTCGCTGCTTCCCTTCCCTTTGAAAAGCAGCATATTTCAGGGCAAGATGTTACTTTTTTTTTCCAGAGTAAAGTGGATTTTGAATATCTGTAAAATTATAATATGTGGTATAAAGTGTAAAAACAATTTTCTGTTAGGGCAAAAGACCAAGAAAATTGTTAGTGCCCACCCCTCAGTGTGCTTTTTCCTGAGGGGAAATAAGTGTGATGTGTGTAATGGATTTCCCTTCACGACACTCTAGTCAACGTCTCCTCACTTGAGAGGTGAAGGAAAAGGGAAGGAGAAGTGACTTGGGATTCCTGAAGCCCTTTACAGCCCTCAGTCTTCTCAAAGCATACTGGGGAGTTGAGCCGACTGTTTACACCCAGATCATTTTCACGAGAAGTAAGCAGCCCTTGAAGGTACAGAGCTTAAATGACCAGTAGTTGTCATGGCCCGCGAGTTACGACTGACAGTATATATGCAAGAGAGACCCATTGCCACGGCCCTAAAGTAGAGCTTGACTGTGATGTTTTCAGAAGCAGAGAAGGCCGAGAAGCCCATATTCATTTATGTGAAAACAGGTTGAGTGTTCTCAGACCCCAGAATTAATCCGCCTGTCATACCCACTAGTACACGGAGCCCTCAGTCACCCTGAAGACAGTGAGAGCAGAGTGCCAAGCCCCCGCCCTGTGGCGGCTCGGAGGGCCTGCTCCTGCTCTCGGAGCGCCCCTGCCCCTGCCCTCGGAGCGCCCCTGCCCCTGCCCTGCAGACCCACACCGCTGCTGCCTTGGCTTTTTGTGGACGAGGAAACCCTCTTTGCATTTCTTCCCGTTAGTGGAACCAGGTTCTAGCGTTGGGTGTGTTTGCTTGTTTTCGGTATGAGCTACAAGGTCTAGTGGTGACTTTTGAAAAGCACCCATTGGAAGGCAAGGCCTGTGTTGTGTCTGTCGTGTGCTAGCAGCCACAGCATTTCCCTTTACCTCCTTTTGACGCGCCCCTGGATGTGGCGGGAGGTCAGGCTGCGCTGTGGGCTGGGCCCTCAGGCAGGTCCTTGTTTGGTGGTGCTTGGTGTAGGTTGGGCATGCTCTGCAATCTCACCTCAACTCCTAGACATGGCAATCCTGCCTGCCTCACTGTCCTGTCTCAACAAATGAGTGAGATTTTAGGTGTTTGTCCCGTTAAAAAACACTCAAAATTACAGAAAATTGTTTGCATTTTAGCAATATTAAGAGAATAATTGGCTGAAGGATGAATTTCTCACAAAACGTATTTTTGAAAACATGGGTTAATTAGAACAGATGTGCAAACCCAAGTATCTGAATAAAAAAACAACCAAACAGCCAAAACAACATCAGCAACTCAGCACTGCTTACACTGGTCTGTGATACAGCTTTCAAATAATTATACAATTTAGTACATTATTTTTAATCTCACCTTTACTTAGTGAAAAATGTCACTAAAGATGTATTTTTTAAAAGACAGTCAAATGCAAGTAATACATATTAGTCAGATTTTCCTGCAAGAGAGAGAAATGAATCAAGATTTGTGGGACCTGAAGCTTGTGAGATTTTGCGGATTCGCTGCAGTAGTTGACGGTGCGAGGCGCCTGTGCATTCCCTGCAGGTGCTGGCATCCACGGGATTTTTTTTTTCCCTTTGGTGTTTGGAAGCAGGAGAGAAAGAAGTAGCAGGAGGGGACTAGCAGAAAGGAGATAGCAGGAGGAAATGATGGAAGGGGAATTTCCCTGAGACGAGAGAAAACCGTGTTCGTGGTCCCTGCCCTTGTCTCCTGCTCCAGGGTTCTCCAGCGGAATTCCTTCAGAGCCTGCACACCGACCAGCCTGTGTAGCACTGGGAGTTCTGCTCAGTTTTGCTGTCCTGCTGGGCTGAGTGGGACCTGAAACATGGATCCCAGTGTCTCCCCAACTCTGTTAGCATGTGGACACTTACTTTACCTGAAGAGGCTTCAGACACCCTGCTTCGGCCACCCAAGAAGGAGCACATGCACTCCAGCACACGTCAGCTATTACACTAAGTGTGAAGGCACCATCCTGTACTGTAAAAACAAAGGGCCAGATTAGGGTAAACAGTCCAGCCGTCTGATGATAATGAGACAGATATGTAAAGCAGTGACAGAAAAAAATCTTGTTAATGTACCAATAAAGATGAGAAAAGTGCAAACAAGTGAGAAAGCAGGGATGACAGGTATGATTCAAAACTGAGATGGGAATAAATTTAAAAGGTTTCCTGAAGATGTTATAAAATCATTAAGATGGGGTCATATATGTGCATAAATATGTAATGTAGTATATATATTTCACCTCACTACCTAATATGTTTGTATGCCTACCACATTCAGCCTTTATCCATTAAGCAATGTAGCAAGTAGCAAAACATACCGTGCAAGAGCTTGAAAAGTAAGGATTGCTTGATTTAAAAAAAAAAAAATCTCTGTGGGAAATACTGAATATGCCTCTCACAGAATTTGACTTGTCAAGTGGAGAAAATATAAAGGAATATAAATATTTGAATAGTGAACTCAATCTTAATACGGGTTTCTGAGCCAGACTGCTTGGATTTGGGCTCCTTACTTTCTCCTGGCTGGGAACCTTGAACCAGGATAGCTCACTGAGCGGTTCCATTCCCTGTATATTTGTTATGGAGAATTCATTATAGATAATAAATAGTATCTAATCAGGTTTCCATGAAGATTAGTTTTCTAATGTAATGTGCTTAAAATAGCACCTGGCATATATTTTGGGCTCTGGAAACTACTTCTCAATGTCAACTTCATCTCCTTAAAATATATAAATCATAAATTGACTCAGCTTTATCTAAAAAATTGAAATGATTAGCGACCATGAGAAAGATTATAGAGTTGAATTAAATTGTCCACTAAAATCAATAGCAACAACAGTGATGATAATTGGGGAGAGTGATAGTCTTGTCGGCTTCTCATTTTTCCAAAGCAGCCAGTCTGCTCTTTACCACCATTGTCATTTAATTTGTTAAAACTAAACTTTATAAGGTTTACTTCGTATGAAGCAAAATATACCCCTTTGTGCGGTTTGATAAGGTTTCTCAAATGCAAAAACCCATGCAGCAGTTGTCACAAACACAGAATATTCTCATTTAAAAATTCCCGGATACCCATTTACTCTTAATCTCCTCCCATCTCAGCCCTAAGCAACCAGTCTTGTTTTCTGTCTATATAGAATTTCTGTGCCGTTTCTTGATTATCTTTCTCTTAGCTTCATGTTTTTGAGATTAACCCAAGTGGTGTTAGTGATTTTTGCCTTCTCAGTGCACTTCCGCAACTTAAAAACCCATTATCCTACAGGTAGGTGTTTGTGTGGGTTCCAGCTTTTGATTAGTATGAAAAAAATTACCCTGAAACTCCGCTGAAAATGCTTATGTAAGTAAGTTTCACTTCTTTTGGGAAAATATTCACGAGTAAAATGACTTGGCTAGAAGAGTTTCAGAAACTTCTAAATTACATCCGAACCACTTTTAAGCCCCGCGCTCCGACCTGCCAGACGAAGAGCTCTCGCCGTCCCCTGGCCTTGGGGACCTGGCGCGTCCCGCACCTCGGTGCAGCCTTCCCGGCGGGGGCATTGGCGTGCCGCGTGCTCACGGCCCCCACCTGCCCAGTAGCTAACGATGTCAAGCGCCTTCTAAATGTGCTTGGTCATCGCTCAGACATCTTTGTGAAGCGTCTGTTCATGTGTCACTACGCTTTGATATTTATATGGCTTCTTGTCATTGAATTGTAAACGTTCTTACTGATGTACTTCAAGGGCTAGTCACTTTTATTTTGGCGAGGCTCAGTATTTCTTGTTTATTTTATGCTTTGTGTCTTCTGTGTGTGAACGTGCGTGTGAAATAAAAAACCTTTGCATGCCCCAAGATTTTTTTGTATTTCCTTGTAGAGGTCTCAGAGCTGTAACTTTGGGTATGTTGTCCATTTCAAAGTAAGTTTTTATATATGGTATGAGGTGAGAGCTAAAGGTAATTTATTCCAAATAAATATCCATTTGTCAAATACCATTTCTTGATTTTATCATTGAATTATCTTGACATCTTTGTCCAAAATCAATGTGTATGAATCTGTTTCTAGACTCTATTATGTCCTATGCCCTGGCCACTTCAGGTTTATAGCACGTGGGAAGCTATAAATTGCTCTTTGTTATTTAAGTTTCACTTTTCTTGGTTATTTTCAATTCCACACAAATTTTGGCATCCCTTAACAATTATCACAAGAGGAATTACTAAGACTTTAGTTGAGATTATTCCAGAAATCAAAATAATTGGCTTTTTAAAGATAGCTTCTTATCCATGAACATGGTATGTTTCATTTATTTAGGTCTCATTTGGTTTTGCTCAGCATGTCTTTGTAGTTTTTAGCGTGTAACTTTTATTTGAGAGCTTTAGTGGTTGAAGATTAATGAAATATGAAGCTATCAATAAAAGGACCTGAGAAGAAACAGCTGGAGAAATAGAAGGGGAGTTAAGAAGCCAAATGAAGGTAGCGATTCAAGGAATGAGGGATAAACTCTGCTAAATGCTTCTTGTATATAGAGGCATTTAAGGACTGGGGTGAACCACTGACTTTCCCATGGCTAACTCAGTGTCAGCTGGGGCAAGGGAAGCTTGTGTGGGACATGGTAGACAAGGAAACCAGTTAAGCTGGACTCATGATAGTGAGAGAGAGGATGAACTGAAGACCGTAGAAATTAATATGCTTCACCTCACAGCAAAGGGATGGAACGGGCTGAAGGAAGAGGTGGGGTGGAGAAGGGTGTCAGTTTTTAAGATGGGGACAAATCAGCAGTGCTCTGTGGTGATGCTGAGAGTAGGGCAGACCCTCTCAAGCTAGCAGGAGCCCCAAGGGCTCAGTGGGTGTGGCCTGCAGAAGGCAAAGACTAGTGCAGGTGTGCGAGGGGGCTGGCCCTGAGGACAGGGGGACGGGTGGGCTGGGCCAGTGGTGGTTCTCTCTAATTGCATGCCTTCTCAAACAGGAAGCGAAGCAATTGACTGTCCTTGAATATGGGCCTGAGGTGTTGGAGAGTTGAGTAAGCGTGCCCTTGGAAGTGAATGGGTCCCTCTTCATGCATTGTGGTTATTTTTCGGAGACCTCTACAGAAAAAACGGGTGTCTCGTTGGTATTTTCACAGGTAGTATTTTTGTTTTTCAGAGAGTGATGATACACTTAAGCTTAAAAATGTAGAAGTTGAATTCATCCCATAGAACACACATCAGGTAGCATCCCTATAAAGTAACTCCTCCGCTCTGCTTCCCTGTGAATTGGAGGGAGGACTCCCACTTGGAGCATCTCCTCCTCCCTGATGGGGCTCAGATTGTGGGAATCCAGGTGTGGGATGCCATGTTTACAGGCAGTGCAAGTGGGGAAACTCAGATGTGGTCCTGAAATGTAGCCCTGGGGTCCCGGCTCATTAGCTACACAGAGGCCAACGGGGTTCTCCTACTGATCCACGTTTGATGTGTGGGTTTCATTTCCCAGGGTCTACTCAGCTGCAGATGCCAAGTGCGATCCATCTTGCTGCGCGTGTCAACGAGTGCAGTGGTTGCTCTGCCGTCGGGAGTAGCCTGTTTGTGTTTGTTGGTGTCTCTGTGCCTTGCTGATGCCTTAGCTGTTATTTAGCCAACCTTTAGTCCTTTCAAACTAATGTCAAGGTTCAGACATTAAGAAGTTTAGTTGGAGGGAAGGCCATGAAACCCAGCTGCCTGGTTTCTCGCGGTAGCTGTTTTGCAAGTGCCTGCACGCCCGAGCAGGTTCTCTGGGGATAATAGGTGTGGGGGGGGGTACGGGGGGGGGCTTGTGGCTCCTTCCCCACACTCTCGCTTGCCTGGGAAGCTTCATGCACATATTTGAAAATATGACCGAGGAGGGATTTAGTGACAGTGCGTCGCAGCCTCTGATTTCATTTTCCTCTTCTCATCGCCCTGCCTAGTAGCCGGGCTTGCAGGCATGCTTCAGAGAGCTTCTGTCTGAATACAGCCCAGATTGCTGTACACCCTTGACCGGCTTAATCTTTGCTTGCAAATGACAATGCAGTGAAGCCAGAGCAAGAAGAAATGACTCCTTTCCTGTTGGAAACCTAATAAGTAGCCCGCCTGACCCAGTTTTCAATAAGGGATTTTCTCATGCCCCAACCAGAGTGACTGTTTCTGGTCCGAGCACCGCGAGGGCGTGTTTAATCTCCTGCCACTGGAATGGCAGCTGCTCTCTGCTTGCTCTCAGTCTGGGAAGGATGGTGAAGGTAGCTTTTTCATCTTGGGAGCTTTTTCCTTAGGAATATTCCACGCCAGAGCCTGGCCCCTGTGCCTCCAGAACTAATGGTCTAGGTGCTGCAGACGAGGGCATATTTCATGCTGAAGAGTATTTCATGCAGCCGCGCCGCCCTCCGTGGATGGAGGCTGGCAGTCCCAGCTGGGAGAGAGTCCCATTATCTCCAGCTGCATAGACATTCCTGCTGCTCTGTTCTGCCTGGACGCACAGCATGCCTGGCTGAGAGCTTGAAACCGGGCTGCAGAAAAGCTGTGGCGATCCCGAGACGTTTCCCTGGTGAGGTCGTTAAGTGCAGAATTGTGCTGTCTGCTGCAGCAAGAAGACTGCTGGCAGTCTGCAGCGTTTCTGCTTTCAGTGTCTGTGCACTGAGCACCACAGGTAAATCTCGGCTTGAGGGGCAGTCCCTGCTTTATTTCTGCCTTGCTTCTGTGATGCTGGCGCTTTAAATGCATGCGTTCCTTGTGAGATAAGTGGATTGACTCTGTTCTCGGGGGAGGTGAGGATCAAACCAGGGAGAGAGACCACAGGTACATTTCAGTGTTTCGCTCGTCTTTGCTGCAGTACAACTAATGGGATGACAGTGCTAATTCCGGTACTTTCCGAGGGCTTCACGCCCTTTCTGTGATGGCAAGTGGACAAACGGGATTGCTAAATGCTCTTCATCAAAGGTTTGCAGCGTCTGAGGCATGATATAAAGGAACAGGGGTAAAAGTTTCCTGGGGGAGGGTTTGGCGAGGGGAACAAAGCAAGGCTGAGGTCACGTGAGCGCACCAATTTTTTTCCTGGCATTCTGCTTCTTCCCAGCTTGTAGAGAAGAGCGTGCAAGGTTTTCATTTATAGTAGCCAAGCTGGCCAGTGCTAGGCATTTACAATGCCTTATGAAAAGTTTCAGAAGTTGGTGATTTGGGGACAAAAGTTTTAAGAACGTCAAGCTTAGCCACACCCCTGATTGTGTCACTGCAGCCTGGCAGCACTGGGGTAGCGGGAGCCGAGCCTTCGGCCTTGCCTCGCCAGGTAACGCTAATTCTGTTTAAATCGTCGCTTCTCCAAAACGTGGTCCCAGAGTGGCTGCGTGGAAGCTGTACTGAGAGGAAGAACAGGGGCGTCACACAGAATCCATTTGGAAAGTGAGGACTGTCTGGGTCTGTCATTGGGGGCTCGGCATGAACCCCCTGGGCTGAGAAGCCGCAGCCTGGGATCGTGCTGCTGTTCTGGGCAGTTCTCATTGGCCTGATGGGCTTGCGCATCGTCTCTCACTACTGTCTTCGGTGGCCTCACCACTTCGCATGCGCTGTGTTTTAGAAAGGTGTGTAAGTCCCTGGGCCACCCTCCCCTCCCCCACGCGTGGTCTGCACACGCCCCCAACAGGCACGTGCTGGCCTGCCGGGTAGCAGCACGTGCAGCGCCATCTCGCCCCCATTGCTCAGTGATGTTTCTTTGAGTAACAGTCATGGCAGCACAGCCCAAAGATTTCAAATGTATGACTCCCCAGACTGTTGCATCAGGCTTTCATATGAGGTTATATAAATGCATGACTTATCACGTCTTAGCAAAAACCCACAAACCATCAATTATAAACTACTGCATTGCCTCTCTTCGTCAACATTCCTAGTGAAGTACCAGAATACGTTTCTAGAATCACTCTCCATATAACTTTCCTTGATGAACAAATTCACTTTGTCATTTAGGAAATTATTACATATTGGGTCTAAGTTTAGACAAAATTCAACTATCTTACGAGAACAATGAGGTGTACTGAGTTGTATTCGTTCTTTTTTTTTTTTGACAAATACATATACTCAGGTCTAAAAAAGTAATTTTGCATCTTTTTAACTCTCTTAGTGGAAGGAAGGTGATTTATAGAATACTTTTTCATTTATCTAATTATATATCCATTTAACATACTAATTAAAATGGCATAATACATACTCATTAAAAGAAACTCAAACTTAACATAAAGGTTCAAAAAAGATCTCATTCCACAGAAATAACAATGTTGGAAATTGGAGATGCCCTGTGCATAAATTCAAACAAGCAAGTTGTGTGAATGTGTGTGAGAGAGCGAGCGAGCGGGAGAGACTAGTGAGAAGGACTTCTTAGCGTGCGTCTTCCACAAACTTCGTGTGGAGTGCAGGAGTGCGGCCTACATCTACAAGCTTGCTTGGCTGGATGACCGGCTCAGTGGTCGATAGACTGACAGACGCTCTTCAAAGAACGTGATCTTACCCTGCTGTTAAAAAGGGAACCATTGACCTTCATTTTGTAGATTAAAGGGGAAAAAAAAGGAGCTTACAAAAAAAAACGGAAGAAAGGACTAAACTTCAGGCATTCATTTCATTTCAAAGGAGATACTACTTTTAGAAAAATGGCTCAAGTTAAGAACAAAGAAATTGAAATTATTTATAGTTTGAAGTCATTTTGTATCATGGAGATTTAAATATTAATCAGTCTCTTACTCATCTCTGCTGTGGTAGAGGAATCAGCAGACACTTCATGGTTGGCCCCTGCTCGCACCTTCTTAGTTTTAACTGTGTCATCAGTTTCTATGATTGAGATCTACGTCTTTTATTCCCCGCTGGAGCCCCACGGTCTTGGTTGACCCTGGCTTCAGATGTGGGGTACGCTCACTTCAGCCAGCTTTGCCGCCAGGCCTGTCGTCCCTGTGCTCTTCCTTGTGGGTCATCTATTGGGTCTCGGAGCTCCCTGTCCTGTGGCATCTGCACAGAGCAGCGTCACGGGCGCCCAGGACCTCCGGGCCTGAGGAGCTCATGTAGCTCAGGATCTCTTCCTCAGCCTCCGTGAGGAGATGGGCATCCTTCTTGAACCAGACGCATTTTCCCTGAAGGAATTGGCGATAGTAGTACGGTGCTGGCGATCCTTTCTGTGTTGACTGTCGCTGTGAAGTAGTGCTGAGCACGAGTGAGAGTTCCACCCTGGAACATGGTCCTTGACATGCCCCGTTTCTCTTTCATTGGCGAGAATGTGTCCTCCTGGATTTGCTCAGTTTTGATCAACTTTTTTAGATCTGGTATACCCCAGTGATTTGAAATTCTTCTTTTTCAAGATTTTTTTTGTTGTTATGCTGTGTTTCTTTTGTTTGTTCAGGGAGTGGAGAGGTTCTTGCTATTTTGCTTTTTTCTTTACTTCATGGCCACCAGTTTTGGGCATGTTGGATCTTATTTGTCTCTCCTCTGAACCTATTATATTACTGACATTTATTTTCCTTTTACACTTTATCAGTCCTTTCATTGCCTGAGAGTTTAATGGTGTACATTATGTTATGAATTGCTTCTAGTGTTGCTTTCATTTCTGGATGTTATTTTCTTATATATGTTTTAAATTTTCTCCCTTGTCGCCTGGTATTTTCTTCTACTTATTGATTTTGAAAAATACATACCTACAGAAAGGTTGTGTACTAGAGATGAAGCCTGTGGAAAAGTATTCAAGCATTGTCCTCAAAACTGTGGCTGATTCTCTTTAAGATTTGTTTCAGTTGTGTTTTTCTTTGTCTTCTTCCCTTTTATTGTCTTTCAAAATGCTTTCAAAATGTGTGTGAGGGATGGTCAGATGGCACAGCACAGAGTATTTTTAGGGCACTGAAACTGTTCTTGATGACACTATAAAGGTAGATTCTTAGGTACTTGTCAGGGCCCATAAAATGGACAACACCAGCAGTAACCCTTAGTGTAAACTATGGCTTGAGGTGATAGTGGTTTATCAACCTGTAACAAGTTGTAGAATCATGTGCCACTGAGGTGGGGGTGTTGCCTGTGGGGGAAGCTGAGTATATGTCGGGCAGGGAATATAAGCTGTTATATCTTGGGGATATCTCCATCCTCCTGAAAGTAAGAGGAATAGAAAGTCCTTGTCAGTTTTCCCTGCGTCCCCTGCCCCCAGCACTGGTCGCAGTGGGGTTTGCTTCTGCATGTTTGGGGTTGTGTGCACTCATATTGCTCACTGGCCAGTAAGTGTTTTGCTTCATTTTTGCCTCCCACCACCTCTGCCTTTTTTTCTTTGTCTTCATTGTTTCTACAGAACAAGAATGTAATCAAAATCTCTTTAATGAGATTTAAGTGCAAACTTTTCAGTTTAGGAGAATTCTTTTAAATGGAAATTTTTTAGAAAATTGAGTCATTTTCACTCCTTTAACGACGAGAGCTATTGCAATGCACACAAAAACCAGCTCACGGGTGCAGGACGGACTCCAGCTCTGTGTTGTGGTGTACGGCAGTGCGCTGTCCGATTAATCTTCCTGCATAAATTCCAGGGCCCCTCAGCTATTTTTCAGTGAACCCTAAGGTAATTTACAGTGAACTTGAGTCAGAGTAACATGAATCAAATGAGCAGTTTCCAAATTTTATGGCAGTAGCCTACGTATAAACCTTAGGCAAAAGCAAGTAAGTGAATGAAATTATTTACTGAGAATATTTAAAGAAACAATGAAATACTCATGTATCCTATGGAGAATAGAATGAAGAACCTCAGGGTAAAGTGAGTTCCATCTTGTATATATACGTGACCTGCAAGAGCCAGGGGCAGGTGCCGGAACTGGCAAGCCCCTCCGTCTTTCAGCTCTCCTGCCAGCCCTGAGGAGCATGCTGATCTTGAGCAGATTACTTAGTGCTCTGTTCCTCAGTTTCCCCATCCACAGTGGAGATAATAATACCAATTCATAGCAGTGGCAGGATTAAATAGGTTAAAATGTGGAAATACCTTAAAAGAAAGTCCTGAAGTTAACAAACATACTTTCTATTATTTAATCATTTTTATATTAGTATTACTACTATAGCATTTGTCTATGTGCACGAGGATCAACTGGGAAAATAACATCAAACAGTGGAAATTACGATCATCATTTAATCAATTATATTGGGTATTTAGTAGGGAATTAAATTTAGGGGTATAAATCATAAGTGGATTGAAAATGGAGCTCAGGGAACATGTAAGAAGGTTTAGAGCCACATGGCCTTAGTAATGGCATTACTTAGTAAAGGCATTTCTACTTATACCTGATCGAGAGAGAGGGTTTATTGAATTTTCTGATTATAAAAGCAATGCACACAAAAACAAGGAGAAATCGACCTTAACTCCTTCCACCAAAGAAAAAGCTCACAAAATGTTTAAGCTTCTATTTCCTGTTATTTCTCTGTTCTTTAAGTTGAAACATTAACATCCGAAAAGTACAATGCATACAAACAGCGCTGGAGAGGGCTATGAGACCAGAGAGCCACCACAAAGCCCCAAGAGGCCACAGACGAGAACCAAGGGCTACAGCAAGCCAGCATTCACACAGTGGGGCCTGTGGGCTAGAGCCTAAGAGCGGACACTGCCTGATAGGAGGACAGGTCAGCCTGTGCTTTCTCACCCATGTGCACCTGCAAGGGCCCTTGGGCTCCAGGAACCAGCACGGGGCTGTTCTTCCCAACAAGGAGACAGCTCATGTGTCCACGAGTGGTGGGTACCTCGCCCGGGTAGCGTCAGTGTTGGCTGCCAGAGACGTGGACAGCGCTGGCCAGTGACGCCACTACTGGTCCTGCAGAGGCGGTGCCAGAGACACCCACAGCTCTTGGGAGGCCAGGCCCAGGGCCTCTGGGGCTCCCCCAGGCAAAGTCAGGACAGGACCGAGGCCCTGCCTCTGCAGAATCCATTGGCTTCTGCCTCCTCGGAGGGTGGCTGCTGGACACCCTGCCACGCGGACACCTTTTCCCCTTTCTTTGGAGGCCAGCAACAAATGCTTCGCCGTCCTCCCCTTCAGAGCGCCCGCAGCGCGCGCTGACCCTGGCTTGTATCCTCCTTCGGGGGCTCCGCCCACAGTTCTGATTGGATCATTGTCGATCCTTGGCTGTTGGACTGCTTAGCCCGGAGCAGCTCACAGCGCGCGCTGATCGTGCGTTCCAGCGCCAGGAAGCGAAGGGTCTCCGGGGCGCGGCTGCGGGGGTGGCGATCCCGGGGCGCCCCTGCCCCTGCCGCTGGGCCGCCGCGGCGCGTGTCGCAGACCCGGGGAGCGGCGGCAGGACACGGAGACGCAGACGGCACTGCAGCGGGCACGGTGCCGCGGGAGCCCTGCCCGTTCCCGGCGCTGTCCGAGGGTCACCTGATGGTGGCAGGCGGCGCTCACCCGGGGGTGCGGCCGCCGTCGCCTCCGGCCGGCGGACAGGGGCGCGCCTCGGCTGTCCTGGCTCCTGGCGGGCGCACCGGGGACGTCGCGTGGGGCGCCCCAGAAGTGCTCGTCCGTGCTCGCGCCGCAGGCGTCCGCGTGGCAGGTGCCCGCGCGGCCGGGACCGCCCTTGACCCGCGACGCCCGACGCCCAGCGGCCCCGCAGGCCGCGCGGTGCCCCCACCTCACGGAGGTCCTCGCCGTGAGAGGCCGGGCTGACCCTGGCCCGCGCCTGCCTGGTCCCTGCCCCGTGGTGTTGAGGGTCCGGCCTCCATGGCCACCTCGCTGGCTGTGATGGCCGCGTCGCCTCAGCAACCTGCTGGTCCGTGTGCCCGGCGGTTCTGTCCTCCCCCTGCGCTCCAGGAGGCCCCCTCGAGCATTTGGGCCAGGTGCGCTCTGCCGACCGCCTCTTGGTCCGCCTCGAGGCCCAAGACTCCCTGCGCAGGTGGGCAGAGGCGGAAGCACTTTCTACGGGGCAAGGAGCCTGGGGTTTAAGGGAAATACCCTGGATCAGGGCGGGCTCCAGCCAGGAAGCCCTGGAGGCTGGGTCCCTCGCCGGCAGCCTCCCGCCTACTGTGGCCGCCTCTTCGCTCGATGGGAAAAGTCTTTGCTCAGAGACAAACTGGAAATGCCAGGAACAGTCACGGAAACTCACGGAAGATGTAAGATTCATAAATATGTCTTTGCAGGTCCTAAGAAATATGTTTTCATTCTCAGAGTTTTAGCCCCTGGCTATAGTTTTCTTTCATGTTCTCATTTCTACGTGAAATTATCTTCAATTTATCCAAAACTTCTGCCTAATTCAGATGAATAATTTAACGTACTGAATTGCAAATATTAATAATACTGTAACTCAGTAAAATATAACAAAATAAAGCAATAGTGAAAGTGATTTCAAAGTTTAATTAAATAACTTTTCAGGACCCTGAAGTTTGTCAGTCTCCTCTTAGACATGGTGGATGACGCGCTGTGCGTGTATTTATCACTGTAGCCTAAACACTGCCGTTACCGTGAACGTGGTTTTAGAGTTTTTTTGTAAACACTGTGTTCATGGAATTCGGGTTAGAATTTGATTTGTGTTGTTTTCACCTGTGGTTTTCTTCCCTGCCAGTGTCTGGGGCCCCTAGTCTGGTCCCTGATTTATTCCCCTTTACATATTCATTGCTTGGCTCATGGTAGAGGATCATTTTCACTAATATATTAATGCTATGAATAGAGCTGATATTAACCTGTGATAGACCCTGGGATGCAGCTATGAGCAGTTCAGGAGCCTGTACTGTGAGGCTGGAGGTTCGAATCACACGTGCTGGTGAGTAAGTGCTCATCTTTACTGACTGGGGGCTGGCAGTATCGGCTTTAGGTCGTGTGAGAGGAACATTAGGCGTTAACACGTTATTTAGTTCCAAGATAATTTAAATAAAACAACCATGTAGAGTGAGAAGCACCAAAAGGGTTGCAAAAAAAGACATACTTGTTTAGAATAATAATGACCCCGTATTGTAAAGGTGATGTATACTAAGTTATCCAGAGGCTTCAGAATCTGTGTATGAAGGAGAGGGTGGGTCATCAAAAAACAAATAGCATCTTATCATATACATGTTCACACAACTTTCTAATCACACACTCCAACTCGTTTACCTAAATGTTATTCATTTTCATCAAGAAAATGGTACTTGTGGACTCACTAAGATGATGAAATATGTTCAGAATTTGCAAACTACATCAAGTTCTCCAGTAGCTGCAGTGAATTGCATAGCGAGTGGTGGGGAATTAGAAACAACATCATTTATTTTAATCATTTTTTTTCTGATTCTAAATTGTATACATTTTTAATAAAAAATCTGGAAAATGCAGAAAATCAGTAATTATCAGTCAAAACATGGCCTCCGCGCAGTCACTGTGCGTGCCTGTGAAGTACAGCACTGGAGCGAATCTACATGTGCCGTTTTACTATCTGTTTTTGTTAATTAGCAATGTGTGAGCATTTTAAAATGTCATTAAATATTCTCCTCAATGTGGAGGCTATTCCATCAGCTGGATGTGGCATAAATTGACTCAAACCTGTAACCTATCATTAGACATTTAGCTCTCTCCACCTATGCACTACTTTGAAAAATGCTTGTAGGTTCTTGTACCTGAAGCATTTCCATATTTCTCTAATCACGTCTTAGAACTACATCCCCGTGTTACGGCCTCTGCCCCGTGGCAAGGGTGTTAAAGACGTTGGTGCGGGGACTGCCGAGGTCAGCCCTGGGGAGACAGCGCCCTCGGCGCAGCGAGGTGTGCGCAGGGGTGGGGCTCATGCGTTCCGCTGCAGCCGAGCTCGGAGTCCCCTGTCCAGGAGTGCGGGCCTGGACCGTGTTTGGGCCTGAGTCTGCTCCTTTGTGACGGTCAGCCCATCCGTCCTGTCCCTGCTTCTCATTAGGGTTTCACATTCTTCCTGCTCAAGGCGTCTGTCTCATCGAGGTGAGAACCCTTCATCCCCACCGTGTCTGCGTGTTTTCTGAGTGTGCTGCGCATGCATCCCTTGGCACTTTAAGTGTGACGCTTGGCAGGGTTTGTGAGCACTGCTGCGCTTGGTTTGCACGTGCTGTCCACGCATGCAGCGGAGCCGGGTGCCGGCCCTGGCATCCAGAGACCGGGGCCTGCGTGAGGAGTGAGGGGTCACCTGCCAAGGAGCCTGCCCCAGGGCGAGCGCTCCCAGCTGCTGGGGCGCGGGGTCTGGGGCCACCAGGTTGCAGCCCGCCTGAGCCCATGTTTCCAAGGGTCGGCTGGTGAACGGTCCTGGTTCCAGCCCTTAGGGTGTTTGGGACTGTGGGGCCCTTGGCACTCGCTTGGGTGCTCAGACCTGCTAGAGAAACGAACTGAGGTGCTGTGTGCTCATGCCAAGCACCGTTAGAGCCGCGGCTGCGGTCAGTGCCGCCTAGAGGCACGCGTCCTCGCGTCCACCCTGGCCTGGGGCTCTCGCCAGGGTCGGGACTGCTGGCGCGGCGTGTGCAGGGCTGGGCCCAGGTGCGCGGCGGCTCTGGGGTTCCCCAGACGGGCTGGCGCCGAGGGCGTGGCGTGAGGGGGCTGTCGCTGCGACGCCCAGGGCCGCTGGGAGGGCCGGCGGCGTTTCTCAGGCCTGGCACACTCCCGGGCGCTTCCTGGCGTCCAGATCCGTGCGGGGCCGCTCCCTTCTGAGGAGAGCACTGAGGCGGCGTCTGCGAGGCAGCATTTTAGAGACGGGGTTGTCGGGCCGAGCCTCGCGGGGTGCTCGCGCCCGTGGACGCGCGGCAGGGCCCCTCCGCTTGCTCCACGCGCGTCGCGAACCCCGCACGAGCCTCCGCGGCGTGGCCGCCTGCAGCGCCGCGCCCTTGCGTCCCCTCATCTCGGAGAGAAGCCGCTGGGCTCCGGGGCCACCTGACTCCAGCGGACACGTCCCCGCGGCCTGTCCCGCGCGGCACCGCCTGTGGCCCGCCGGCAGCTCGGTTTCGGCGGAGGGTCGGCGACGCCGCCGGAGCTCTGAGGTTCCCTCGGGGTTCCTGCACACTCGCTCCCCTCCCGCCCGCGTCCTCGGTGACTGAGCCCGAAGGTGCCCGAACCCCCTGTGATTGCGGTCTGGCCGCACGTTCATCCTTAGCGGATTCAAGAGCATTTGTGTGCGGGCGCCGTTCATGCAGCTGTCGGAAGCGCCACATTTTATTGCGCGCATCGCGGGGCGGCAAAATAAACGCCCTTTTCTGCGTAAAGTCAGATTGCTTTTTAGGTGTGTCATTGATCATATTTTAGACTCCAAAAGATCGCAATGAAATGGCCGAGAATTCCCCAGGTCGGGCGCAGATGGCAGCAGCTGGGGACAGCCCGCTCGGTGCGGGGCCGGGCCTGCGCGCGTCCGGCCTGACCGCTGGCAGCTTTGTTGTCCGACGCTCTGGTGCGTGATGAGCACATATTTGGGGAGCTGTGACCCCAAGACAGGCTGGCACCCCTAAGAGTTGCGGTGCAGCCCCCGCAGGACGCTGTGGTCTGAATACAAAACTGAGCTGCAGGGACGCTGCCAGAGGGGAGCCCTGCCCGGGTCGGGGCTGCAAATCCGAATCCTGGACACCTTCTAAGGGGCGGCAGGAGCCCCCAGCTCATGGCCCGCGGAGGGTCCACACCCGGAGTCTCCAGAGTGACAGTAAAGATTGCTGAGGCTCAGCGTCACGCAGAAGTTCCCCAGGCGTGGGTGGCCGCCAGCCCCTCCGTCCTGTCTGTAAAATTCTGTCCAGAAAGTGTTAACGTGCTGCTGCTGGTGAAACTCCTTTGAGGATAAAGCGTTCTTGACCCTGGGGAGTTCCAGAATGAGACAGAGCAATGACGTGAGCCAAGCGCGTGGTGAGAGCCTCCGAGTAGACGGCTGCACTGCGCGAGTGAATGAGACGGCTGCGCTGGAGTAAAGTGTTCGTGATACTGACAACGCGTGGACTCTGTGCTTTTAAGTTTGTAGCTACTTAAACAGTCCAAGTTGAAATGTCTAAGAAAATTGGTTGTTTTTTAAAATCTTTGAAATATTTAAAGGCAGTTTAGATACTCTGTTTTCTAAGGGTACATGCAAATGTTGGCGCTTGGGATGATGTTTTAGTAGGGCCCTACTGCTAATTAGTCAGGCACAGAAGGATTCATCTTGTAAGTTCCATTTGATACAGCTAAAGAAATTGTAATAAACTTAGTTGCCAATGGGCCTGACTTAAATACATTTAGTTAATTAAACTTAAAATAAGTGAACGTATATTGTGGCAAAGGGAAGGTTTTTCTTCATTTACTAATCTCATAAAAAGAAAAATAACCCGAAGTCGAGCCTAGCATGTCAGGGCAAGGCACTCTCCGTGGCAGCCGCAGTCACTGGTGTTGGCCGCGACCCGAGGCTCCCTGGGGCTGCGCGGGCCCAGGTGTGCAGGAAGGTGCCGCCCAGGCGCCGCCACGGACGAGCCAGCGGCGGGGCCACACGTGCCCTCGAAGGGCAGATTGGCTTTTGTCACTTGTGCCACGTGTCAACCGGAGTGTCCTGGAGGTAGTCCACGATTTTCCACTGTTAATTTTCCCGTCTAAAACTTACCAAAACCTGGCAGAAAACAAATCTCGTAGCACATTAAATCAAGTCAAAATATTCTACTTGTGTAAGACACTATCTGCTGTTGCTTGTCTTTTATCTCGGGCCTCTATCTGTGCGGCTGTGATGTTTCGCTCTGAGCAGCCGCCAGTCCTGTGCGGCTGCCTGTCCTAAAAGGCAGTTATTTCGAGTCTGTATTCACACTGTCTCCGTAGTTAGAATACATAATACTCCATTTTACATTATTTATTGCCTCTGAGCAGATTTGAAAATGGAATTTGAGTAATATCTACAGGAATGTCACTTTTTCATTCTTTTCTGTTTACCAGTTTTGAGGCTGATCCTCTGGGATGAATCTAAGTGGACAGTGAATGGGCCTATCTGCCTGCACGCACTTGTGCTGTGCCAGCACGTGGCACACGCACATGGGCTGTCTGTGCGCATGTATGCCGTGCCAGTACATGACACGCCATGCACACATGCCGTGCCTGTGCACACACATGCCATGTCTGTGCACACACATGCCGTGTCTGTGCACATACGTGCCATGTCTGTGCACACACATGCCGTGTCTGTGCACACACGTGCTGTGCCTGTGTACACACGTGCTGTGCGGGCACACAGCACGCACACACACAGTGTCTTGTGCACACGCGCTGTGTCTGTGCACGCACATGCACTATGCCAGCACAGCCACACACCCGCGTGCTTGATTATTTCACAGGTCCCCACCCTCGCAGCCTCTGTGGCAGGCAGGGCCTGGAGCATCCCTTGGCCAGTGTTGGGGCCGCGCTCCGGCACTGGGGTGACTGTCCCTCCACGCGTGTCGTCCTCCAGCGTTTCGGTGCGGCTCGCCAGCCAGGAGCCCTCGCGGGACGGCGTTTCTGCACGCCCGTGCAGGGACGGCCAACACAGTGCCACGTCCTCCGCAGCAGGTGAACCATCCTCTTAAGTAATGGCAGAAAAACAGAAGTGCCTTTTGATTTAGGGCATGTAAATGCGCATTCTTACTAAAAGATTGACTGTAGACCATATCCACCTCTGCCAGGCAGTAGGGGAGCCTTGGAAGGAAGGGCAGGGAGCAGGCAGAGCATCACGGGAAGTGCGCTCTCTGTACTGGTCTGAAAAAAAGCTCCTTGATTTAGGGTCTTGTGAGCACACGCATGCTGTGGGCGGCTGAGAGATGGACACCGTGCCCTGGGCCCTGGGCAGCAGGTTCCCCGCGCTGGCCGTCTCTGCAGCATCAAGACTGCTGGGGTGGGGTGTGGGGGTGACGGGCCTCTGGGGCAGTCTGGATGTGGCCACGACAGAAGCTGCCCGCAGCAGGGGGCTTGGCCTCAGCATCGCCTCACCCCGCAGGCCTTTCTGGAGCCTGTCGATGAGGCCGGTTTCCAGCGTTGCGGTGCTTGGGAAGCGGCCCAGTGCGGGCGCCCACGGGGCACATGGGCCAGGGCCCCGGGAGCAGGTGTGCCGGGGGGCCGCGCACCTGCCTTTGGGAGTGAGTGAGGCGAGCCCTTCTCTCGGCGTGCGCGGTCCCTGCCAGCAACCCCTGCTCGTTAGGCCGGAGCGGTGTGTCTGAGCTGAGTTAGCTAATGAGTGGGGCTGTGGGTGGCGGTTCGGACCCAGCCGTTAGGTTTGTTTCATGCCGGGAAAAAGATGCTGAGACCGAAGACGGTGTGTTGGGAAGCGGGTGTGGGCTGCGCCCGCTTCTTGGCACCGGGGAGACGGACCGCTGTTCCGGGCCGCTTCCTCCAAGCGCTCAGGGTGCTGGGGCCGCCCCAGGCCCGGGGCGCCATTTGGAGCCTCGTTCCCGGGCCAGGCCGCCACGTGCAAAGCAAGACATGGCCAGGCATGGGGCGTTTTACTGAGCGGAGCCCAACAAAGGGGACCGCCAAGAAGGGGAGGCACTTGGTGTCCGTGGAATGGTGAGGGCAGTCGGGTGCGGCAGCGACCGTCACGGCGTGAGGCCCCAGCCCTGCGGGCCTGGAGATGCAAGACACAGTCTCCTCAGGCGTGGGTTCCTGATGAGAGAGCGGGTTCAGGTGACTGGCAGGAGACGTGGTGGGGAAGGGCGGGGAGCGACATGCGTCTCTGCGGCCCGTGGGGCCGGGCTCCCACTGCAGTGAGTGCACAGCCTGATTGCGTGGGTCAGCCAGTAGCCAGAGCACTCACGAGCGTTGATGTTATTCAAATTACCAGCCTCTTGCTGAAGAGACACTGAAGTTTATGCCCTCCTGCTGAATAAACGAGAGGATATGTATATTTTCCCAGAATCATGACTTACTCAGTTTACAGTCTAATTATTGGTTGAGAGGATAAGTAAATAACACATCATCTTATGAAAAAACGTGAGCCTGGGAGTAATTAATGCAGCAAAATGGACTGCTTGCAATGTGAGCAACTTCTCTGTGCGTTCCAGGGAAAGGCCTTGATTTCCGAGGAAAGATGACAGCATCGAAAATCTTAAGGATTAAACCGAGAGGTAACTCAAAACAGGACGCAGCGCTCAGAGTCAGCACACACATGCGTGGCAGAGCCGTGTCCCTGAGACACGCTGCTCAGAGCCCCGTCCTCCGGCAGGGGAGCCCCCGAGCAGGCCGGGCGAGGGCAGGCCTCGAGCGGGCTCCGCGCCCGCAGCTCCCGCGGGCAGAGAGCTGGCTCCACCGCCGCGCGGCACCAGAGTGGTGGGGCACAGGCGGGCGCCGCGAGGAAGCTGGGCCTGTGAGACCCTGGGGAGGGCAGGGCCGTCTCGTTCGCCCGTCGCAGCCGTGGGGGTCAGGAAGGCGGCGGTGAGGGGAGAGGACAGCGAGCCGGCCGGGCGGTGACGGGCATGGCCGTGGCCGTGCGGCCCTGGTGGGCCTGTCCACCGCGTCCTCGTGAACTCAGACGGGCGTTGCTCGCTGCTGCTTCTCGCCCAGTGAGTCACGCCTGGGCGGTGCTGCACAGAGGTTGTTTGTGTGGTCGTCGGAGTGAACGGAGGTGACGACGCAGTCTCGTTGGCTTCTTCCGCCGTTCTACTCCAGTTTAGCTGCTGGTTTCTAGGCACCTCATGGTGCCAGATCCTGCATGAAGTGCTGTGGCTGTAAACGTAAGGAAGGGCAAAGTTCCCGTCCCGCAGTCAGGGGAACGCGGGGTCTATAAGCTCACGACGAGTGGATCGAGGACGTGGTGAAGGACATAAATCTGGACACAATAAAATAGTAACTCAGAAGAGGTCACAGGTAGCCCTTGCCCATGGCCAGGAGGAGGCCTGGAAGCAGTGGCATTTCCCTTGAGCTGCTGAACGCGGGCCTTTGGCTGTCCCTTCCCTACGGAGGCCCCGCCGCTGGCAGAAGCAGCCACCCCCAGGCTCGGAGCCGGGGCGCGGGGGCGGCAGGGGCGGCCGTGCGTGCAGTCCAGGGGCCGTGCCTCGAGAGCGTCTCTGGAAAGAAACCTGGAGAAGGAAGTGGGGCCCTTGCAGACACCCTGGGGATAGGGGGTCAGGGCTGGGGCCCCCCGCCTCTTGGGCGTGTGCCAGGGGCTGGGGCACAGGGGCTGACCTGTGTCTTGTGGCTCTGGAGCTCCCTCTGCGGCCCGTGGCGGACTCCCCTGGAGGGCGATGGCAGGCTCTGGTCCGAATGGACAGAGAGGATGGACAGAGGCCTCAGGTACAGACTGAAGGTCCAGGTGCTCATTTCCTGGAGCCCCTGAAAGAAACAGACTCATGAATGCCGTGTTTAGGGATGAGAAAACAGAACAGTCAGCTGTGACCCCGAGTGAAGAGGAGCCGCATTGGCCACCCCTGAGACGCAGGAGCCTGTGAGGAGCCGGCCCCGCACGGCCACCCCAGTGGAGGAGGAGCCGGCCCCGCACAGCCACCCCAGTGGAGGAGGACGGGCCCTGCCGAGGAGGCGCCCTGAGGGGGACAGCCAGGGCAAACAAGGAAACCAGACGTCGCCTATTCATGGAGACCAGAAGGCTTTTGCTTCCATGGAAAGGAGCTTAAGAAATGAGAAGGCTGAAACACCCTAGACCAGAATTAGAAATTGTTTTAGATGACATCGAAACAGAGCTAGGGGTTAAAGGCTCAGTTTGATCCCCGGCCACGGAGATGACCCCAGGGCGCAGCAGACGCACCCCTCCCGCTGCCCCACAACAGTGGATCTGCCTGTTCTGCTCCCCGCTCTGTCTCTGGGGAGTCCTCTCACCCCCACCTCTGAACTGTACCCAAGCTCTCGTATAAATACATAAATAAACTTTAAAAAAACAACGGAGGTATTGGCAGTACGGGAGTGTAAGGTGAGGTGGGAGGAATTATCTAGGATAAGAAACAGCCTGTGATAGTGCAACATCTGAGGGAATCTCTGAAATGTGGACTGAAAAGTAAGAGCATTGAGGGAAATAACATAAAACATCGCACAGGCATCCCAGAGACGCAGGCACCAGTCTTAGAGGTGACGGCGCCCGGCCAGCCCAGCACACGGGGCTCAGCCGGGTCTCGGCACTGTGGGCGGCGTGTTCTAGGCAGCAGAGGGGCAAACGGAATCCTCCTTGTGGGGTCAGTGATGTGCACCTACTCCTGGCAGCAGGCAGCCAAGAACGTGCTCCCGAAACCACAAAATAAACCAAAGAAGTTTCAGAGGAGACAAGGTAACCAGAGATGAAGGGCTATCCCCGAACCAGCACCCTGCAGAGGCCCCCCCATAGCACCCAGCAGAGGAGGGCCCCCATACCAGCACCCAGCAGAGGGGGGGCCCCGGCAACAGCACCCAGCAGACTGTGTATCTCTAAGTCAACAAACTCAGCAGACTCTTTACTTTCCAAAGTGGCCATGTCTTTCAGCATTTCTGCCAGCTCTGTGTGAGTGCAGGGGCACTGGGGCTCCGGGGGCCGCTCGGGCCTGCGGGGGGCACTGGAGCTCCAGGGGAAGCTCAGGCCTGCAGGGGCACTGGGGCTCCGGGGGCCGCTCGGGCCTGCGGGGGGCGCTGGGGCTCTGGGGGCCGCTCGGGCCTGCGGGGGGCACTGGGGCTCCGGGGGTCGCTCGGGCCTGCGGGGGGCGCTGGGGCTCCGGGGGTCGCTCGGGCCTGCGGGGGGCACTGGGGCTCCGGGGGCCGCTCGGGCCTGCGGGGGGCGCTGGGGCTCCGGGGGCCGCTTGGGCCTGCGGGGGGCACTGGGGCTCCGGGGGAAGCTCAGGCCTGCAGGGGCACTGGAGCTCCGGGGGAAGCTCAGGCCTGCAGGGGCACTGGGGCTCCGGGGGCCGCTTGGGCCTGCGGGGGGCACTGGGGCTCCGGGGGAAGCTCAGGCCTGCAGGAGCACTGGGGCTCCGGGGGCCGCTTGGGCCTGCGGGGGGCACTGGGGCTCCGGGGGACNGCACTGGGGCTCCGGGGGAAGCTCAGGCCTGCAGGAGCACTGGGGCTCCGGGGGCCGCTTGGGCCTGCGGGGGGCACTGGGGCTCCGGGGGAAGCTCAGGCCTGCAGGGGCACTGGGGCTCCGGGGGCCGCTTCCGCACCCAGCAGCCCCAGGCTGGTTTCCGCCTCTCCTCAGACTAGGAAAGGCACTTCTGCGGTAAGCCTCCCCACGAGGGCCCTGATTATGTCGTAGCGGTCACCAAGCTTGACTTAAAAGCAAATGTTCATTTCTGTCACCTCGTGTGGTTCTCGCGAATCTTATTTGTGTTTTCGTGTCTCTAAAACCTGATCAGTGGTTTCTTAATTATAGAACAAACTCAGGAGGTAATGAGTGACTCAGCTCGAATTCTGCTTAATTCTTTGCAGCGTTCAGGTGACATGGCAATTAAAAGTTGTGTTTTGAATGTACCTCAGATATGCCCGCGAGACAGAAGTAACCACTTCAGATATTTTTAAGATACAAATAAATATTTCTCTAAGTCTACATTTTTGCCTTACCCATAATTGATGCTTAATATATTTGCTTTTTCTTACCTTTTTAAAAGGTTGGGGCCCAGCGAGGGCGCAGACAGACACTGGGTCCTAGGGCGCTAGTGCTTTAGGACTGGTTCTCGAGTAAAGTGCCAGGCACGGGCAAAGTTTGAAAGTTAAATTTGGGCGAAAGCAAGCAGTTCACGGCAGCCCCGCAACTCGATGAGCTTGAAGAGTGGTTTTTCAGGACTTTCTGGTTTCCCAGGGAGTGTCCAGCTTCTGGAGAAAGAAAGAAAACGTAATCTTCATGCGACGAAGTGCCAGGGCAGCGCGGGCAACAGCAGGTTCAAACCAGGTCAGCACAAAGTGCCCACTAAGCAGCCGCCAGCGTGTGCGGTGACAGTGCTCGCTCTTGCTCACGGCCCTCGCGAAGATCGGAAAACAGGCCGTCGTGCCAGCCGGGCGCCCGAGCGCAGCGCTGCCTCTGCACAGGAGGCGCTTGCGGGAAGGGCTGGCTGAGCTGCGGGTGTCCGTGAGCCAGAGCCTCCCAGGCCACCGATCACAGGTGACCGCCCGTCCTGACGCTGCCGATGTCCCCGCGCCGCAGCGTGTCACTTTGGTAGGGAAGGTTTGAGGCCGAGCCCAGTGTTTTCACTGGGGGGTATCCCCTCCCTTTTGGGGCTTGAGCTTTGTTTTGTTTGCTGTTGTGTTTTATGCCATCTGTTACTTCTGTAATTTCCTCTGCCTTTACGACGCCCCAGCAAACCCTGGACTCAGCTCCCTGGGCCCGAGACTCTCCTAAGTCAGCGTCACGTTCCAGAGGGAGTCTGCTTTCCCGGCGTGTCTGCTCCGGTTCCCGTAGCTTCGCTTGTGGGCTTTCAGAGCCTCCTGCGCGGCGTGGAGGGGCGGGCTGCAGAGAGCTCGGGGCCCTCGGGGTGAGCGCGCGTGTGCGTGTGAGGGCGGCTGGTCACACGTGGTGGCTGACCCTCGCGTCGGCCCTCTTCGGTGGCACTGCGGTGTGGCGCGCGCGTGTTTGCTGGACGCTCCCTGGTGTTTCTCACCAGGAGCCAGTGACCCAGCCCTGGACGCTGCCAGCCCTGTCCTCACCCCTCTTCCTCCTCCCCCCCGCTTGTCCATTGCTTGGTTGTGGCTTCGCCCACTTCCCCGCGGCCCCTGCGTTGCCCTCACTGACCGAGGGCGTCTGGCCGGCCCCCACCCACGGGGACGCCGACGCCTGCGCTGCGTGTGTGGGAAGGCACATGCCGGTGCGCGCACGGCCTGTTTCTGACCCCCAGTTTGCACGTGATTAACGTGCATATGTGTGGCTGACACACGCGCAGAGCCAAGTAACGCCCATGGAACCCGTCTGTGCTGCGCGTGTTTGTGCACGTGTAAAGTAATTACTTGCAGGTAAACAGAAGAGCTGGAGGTAGCCTGTTCTCCTTCCTGGGGCCGTGCGACGCGGCCTGCGGAGACAGCCAGCGCCGTGGCAGTGCTCGTGTCCGCCCCTGAGGGGATGCTGACTTCTTTGGTCGCTCCACCTTTTTCTTCCAATACACATAATCTGCCTCTCCTTTTACTTAAACGCCCTTTGATTTATCTCGTTAGCGGTCCGGAGTGTTCAGTGCACGAGGCCTGCGCACGTTTTGTTAGATCTACCCCGAGACGTTTCCTTTTTCACTGCGTGTAAATCTTTCTTTTTAATTTTATTTACATTTTCTTAAATTTGTATGTTTAGCCTCCACTCCTGCCCGCCCTTCCCCGTTCCTCTGGCAGCTGTCGCTAGGTTTTTGCTGAGTTCAAATTTTGGTTTCTCCTGTGGTCTGTGTGTGCTCATGCCCTGGGCGTTGGCCCCCAGGCGCGCAGAGCCACCCGACGTCACGCAGTGTGACCGAGCTCGCTCGGTGCGTCACCTCGGGGTCCCCCGCGCCCGGTGGCACTGCGGCCGGCAGGCCTGGGGCTGGACCCGCGGGGCTCGCGGGGCTGCCCTGCGGCCTGGGGAGGGCGCCGTGCCGTGGGTGCCTCGCGTATTGAAGCCAAATCCACTTCCGGTCAAAGTCCGAGTTCTCCGTTTTACAAGTCAGGTTTGCTGTGCCGATACCGCCTGTCAGACGCATGTGCGCGTGGGACCTCTCTAGATGGCTGCCTTTTATCCCCTACAATCAGGAGATTCAATTAGGGCCATGACTGAACAACACTAACCCATAATTTGATTTCGCTGATACAGCCAGAGGAAATCTGTGAAGTCAATAAGCACGTTTCATGTCTTGGATACAAAAATAATCGGCTGATTGAATTTTCCACTTTTTAATCTGCTACTTTGATACCAAGTATTCTCGGCATTAAATGTGTTTCCTTGAGTGGGTTCCTGTCCACCAGGACAAGACAATCTGACGCCTCACCAGAGGGGCTTCCCTGCTTTCCGGCGCCTCCCAGGGTCTTCCACTGGACCAGCTGGTCGGAGCGGCGTCCGCAGTCGGGGTGCGGGGCTTCGGCGTCCTCCTGGCCGCGGGCCCTCGGGTGGCCTGCGCGGGGCGGGCCAGGCTGTGCTATGCTCCGGCCAGGGCCCGCGCGGGGCCGGGGCTGGGCCGGCTCCAGACGGCTGTGCGGTGCGAGGACCCGGAGGCCTGCGGGGGAGCGCTCCCGCGGCCTCCCCTCGCCGCTGCGCCTCCGCCCGGGCTGTCCGTGGCCCTGGCTGCCTGCGCCGCAGCCCCGCGGAACCCGGCTCGCGCTCGCGGAGCGGGCTCTGCCCTCGGCACGTGGGAGCGCCGCCGCTGGAGTGGCTGCTGTCCTGTGAGGCTCGCTTCCGCGCCACCTCCCGCCCGCTGGCACCTGAGCCGGCGGGGGCGACGGCGGGGCCAAGGGCCAGCCTGGGCGCGTGCCCCTCCGCAGCGGCGCTGGCCTGTCCCTCTCTCGGCTCTGCCGCGCCGCTGGCCCTTTGGGGAGACCGGCCGGCGGCCAGCGGAGGAAGAGCTGCGCGGGCGGGAGCGCGGGCGGGCCCGCCGTCAGCCCGTGTCCGCGCCGCCTCGCACGCTGCCGCACAGCAACGCCCCTCCGGAGAGCTTGGCCCGCGCTCAGCCTCAGGTTTCCCTTAGCGACACGGACGCGCTCCCGTGTCAGAGGACGCTGCCGGCCCCCTCGAGCTGGCGGCCTGCTGAGCGAGCGCTCCGGACAGGCTCTGCCCCTGGCCGGTCCTCGTGCCGCGCGGGGACGGCGGCCTGCGCCCGTGGCTCGCGCGCTGGTGTCTGCGTGGGCGGCGGAGGTGGGACATGAGCCAGGCGCACTGCAGGGAGGCGCTAGCGGCCTGCTCCCGGGAGCCGCGCGGGCACGAGGCGGCTTCAGGAAGCGAGAGGCCGGCTGTGCGGCTCGCGGGGCTCGCGGGGCTGCCTGGCCGGCTCCCGCGCCCTCCGCGGAGGGCAGGCCGCGCCCAGAGGCGCCAGCGTCCGGGACTGGGAGGTGGCGACTGCGCACCCGCACCCGCCTTGGGGCAGCCGTCCCGCTGCCCCACCGCTCCCCAGAGGCCCGCCGTCCGCGCCCGCAGTGACCGGTGGGACACGCCCATGGCTGGCTGCTTTCTCCGTGGGAACGACCCACCTCTGTCCTGTGTTTCTCCCTGCACTCGGCCCTCGCTCCAGTCTGCCCCGGGGCCTCCAAGCCGAGGGTGGCGCGGACCAGCGAGCCGCCTGCGAAGACGCCCTGCCGCTGGCCTCGGGGCCCCTGCCGCGCGCGGTGTTTCCACCGTCCCCACGCAGTTTGCAGCGGGCGTTACCCCTGCAGCCCAAACGAGAGTCGGGAGTGAGAGGCAGGCCCTGGGGCGGGGGTCCCCCAGGCGGGTGGCTGCCAGGTTTGCAGAGCCACCCGCCTGACAGAGCCTGAGGCTCGGCGGGAGCTGCCCCAGTGCAGGCCGGGCCTGCCGCGTCCTGGGAGCCGGCCCGAGCCCAGTCTAGGTGGGGCGTCCGCTCTGGCCCGGACCCCGCCGGCGCCTCCCGCCGGGTGCCCTGCCTTGGGTGCCGCGGAGTCTCCTGGTGCGCTGCTGCGCCCCCAGAGTCCTTGCCCAAGTCCAGCCTCGGGCTGCTCCCTGCGAGACGGGTGCAGGTGCTGGTTTGCGCTGGGAGCGCTGAGCTCGCTGCGGCTGACCTCGGGGACGCCCGCGAGGACCAGTGAACGTGCGGCGTGGGGCGCTGGCCCTCTCCCCTGGGCCGTCCCGGCGCGGAGCAGAGAGGAGGTGCCGCGCCCACCACCCTCTGGGGTGACGGGGACTGCGGGGTGCTGTGTCAGTGGTGGGAACACTCCCAGAACTAGTGACAATGTTTGCCACTCCTGCCCCGATTACGCTCCTTGCTTTTGCCCCGCTCTGAGGCCCGGGGCGCAGCCGTGGGGCGCTGGGTGCTGGGCCGGGGCGTGGGGCAGAGGCAGTGGGGGGTGTCCTTGGCCGCTTAGATGGGGTCCACGCCGCGCTCGCAGGTCGGCCTGGAGGCCGTCAGGACTGGTGTGTGCCGGCGCAGCCGCGGCCTGGGCTCGGGGCAGGCATCAGGCCTGGAAGGGCTCTCGCTGGGTAGAACGGACGCACGTGCCTCCCCCCGAGCCCCAACTCCTGCCAGCACCCCGAGGACCGGCGAGTCTGGGCCTCGCGGGCGGGACTCCGAGGCAGGCAGGCCTTGCCTCTCTCTGACCCAACTCTGACTTGCGCGGCTCCGTGGCCAGTACACGCAAACGCGCGTGCTTGGACAGACACTTGTCCAGGAGCCCGAGGGCGTCCAGGCGCCGCCCGTTCCGCAGCCGAGCAGTCAGAGACTCGGAGCAGAAGGCAGACCCCCGTCCGTGGACAGGCGCGCCCTGCTCCGGGCTGCCCGAGGTGGCCGCCGTGGCAGGCCAGCCACGCTGTCCCGGTGCGGGCGGCGCCCGCCTGGCCCAGGCTGAGCCTGCTTCGCTTCCGGCCCAGTTTGCAGGGCCTCGTCTGCCTCCTTTCCGGCTGGCGCCAGACTCCGGTAGCTCTCAGAGCCGCCAGCCGATGCGCATAACCCACAGCGCGCCACCGGGGGCCCGGGGCCGAGAGTGTGACGGGGACGTCCCTCTGTGCCCCACACATCCGTCCAGAGGCGGACCGCCGGCAGCCGAGGAAGCAGCCAGCCTGGGGCGCCCCTCCTCGCCACAGGGGGTTGCTCGGGCAGGGGGAAGCAAGGTCACGGCTGCAGGAAGGGGCAGCCACGGCCTTCGGGCCTTCAGGCCGTCTGGTAGAGCTGCGGCCACAGATGAGGGGCGGCGGCTTGAGCAGACGGGAGGCTCGTCCCCCACTGGGCTGCCGCGTGCCGAGTGTGGCGAAGCATGACGCGGGCGGCTGTGCGTCCCAGCCCGACGCGCGATGTCCGAGGCGCTGGGAGATGCTGGGACTCCCCACCCCCGGGCCGGGTGGCACTTCCGTCCCCCTGGCCTGACTGAAGAGCACATGGAGGCTCAGGTGCCCCGCCTCGCTGTGCCCCGACCTGGGAGCGGGACCTCGGGTGGAGCCGGCTGCTGCCTCGTCCTGCGATAATCGGCGAGTCTGCCCGCGGCTTTCGTGGCTCGTGGCCGCGTGACGCCGTCGTCCTCAGACACAGGCCCTGCTCGGGGCTACATGGCTTGGCAGTCCAGCTCGGGACAGGAGGGCGAGGGCGGGGGTTCCTGCCTCAGAAGTCTGAATCGCACCCAGGCCGGCTTCGGGTGACGTGTGACGCAGTGGTGGTGGCCGTGGTGGAGAGGCACAGCTGCGGCTGGGCCGCCCTGCTGGGGAAGGGCCTGCCGACACTCACTGGCCTCTTTGTCGAGGTCACCCTACCCCACCGGCATGTAGCCTCGCTGTGCCGGGAGCTGCGGGTGACAGGCCTTCCCCGCGCTGAGGACTGGGTGTCACCTGCACACGGGTGGGGGGTGCAGGGCCAGCATCTGGCACTCCAGAAATCCTGCTGTGACTGCCACCTCTGGCCCCATTCTCACTCCTCCTCCGCCCGTTCCCTGTCCTGCCACCCACCCTGAAGGACCCTGCCCCCCTGATGCCCGGGGGGCTACCGCCACCTCCAGTGCAGGAGGGATCAAGAGTGAGCGGGCCGGGATCGAGTGGGTGCACACAGCTGGCCCCGGGTGGAGACAGTGGTGAGGGGGTGGGGGCAGCCGTGTCGCCCGCTACGTGGCGCTGTGGGCCCAGAGAGGCCAAACCATCGGGGTGCAACCTTGCACGTGGGATTTCCCCGTGGTCAAGCGCTCGGCCAGGGCGTCTCGCTGCTGGACTGCGGCTGCCTGGCCCTGGCCCAGAGGAGTCACCTTCCTGGCTGCAGAGATGCCCTTCCGTGTCCTGGGAGGGCCCTGCGGCTGTCGGGAGAGGCCACCGTGCGCTTCCCCTCTGCGCACACGCTCGGGCTGCTTCTGCTAGCGTCGTCGAGTGGCGGCTTGGGCAGGCTGTTCCACTCCCGCAAAGTCAGCAAGCTGCTGGGTTTCGGTGCGCCTAGGGCAGACGCCAGGCCATGAGGGTCCCAAGCCAGTGAGTGCACCTACCCACCGGCTGGCAGTTCCGTTACTGTGCTCGGGGCTGAGACGGAGCTGAAATTTGCTGCCCTGCAGTGTCTACCCTTTGGTCCCGGTTCTGCTCTCCCGAGACACAAATAATCAGTCTAACCCTTCTTCCACAAGACAGCCCTCAAATATTTGAAGATGGCGCGCCTCTGTGCTGAGCCCTCTCTTCCCCAGGCTGAACACACTCATTTCTTTCCCCTGACCTGATACGCTCCCAGCACTTCATCATCCTTGGCCTCCCCTCCCCCAAGAGGGTTTCGATTTGTCCAGATTCCTTTTATACCGTGATGTTCAGAGCAGAACGCAGTCACCTGTGTGGTCGTGCCAGTCAGGCTGATGCACCTCCTTCGTTTTGGCCACTATGCTTTCATTAATGCAACCCGGGTTGCAGTGGGTTTTTGGCAAAGATGTCAAACGATGAACAGGTATTGGATGTTGACCTGACATCCTTACATGATGGTGACCTCGTACGTGATGGCCTAGTTAAAATACTTGAAACAAGGCACTTTCTCCACCTTTGCTCCTGCAGGACATAATTTACATCACTTTAAAAGATCAAGGGCAAGGTTTAATACACATGTTGATTAAAATGTCTCTCGGTGGGGTCAGGTGCTGGTTCGGCCTTTGCTGATCTGTCTTGTTTTAATGTTCTTTAATTTGACAAAGATCGCAAAGTAGAGGAAAAGAAAACTTCCCATGATCTGGCTCCTGTGTCCTAAGCACACAAAGAGGGAAAAGCTGTTTCTCCTGCTGCCGCCCGTCTCTGCTTGAGCAGGACGTGGGCCCCGGCAGGGCGGCGCTCCTGGGCTGAGTGTGCCCGACTCGGTGCGCGGCTCGGTCTGGACGGCCCCCGCGGGCCTGAGACTGCAGGGCTGCCTGCGGGCACGGGGGTGCCCGGCACTCTGGAAACGCTCTTGTCTCTGGCACCGTGCCCCAAGAGACAGCGGTGGCCACAGGCGCCCCTTCCGAGCCCCCCTGTGCTCAGGGAAGGCCTCAGTCTTCGTGAACAATGAGCACTGAGGCCGCTTCTGCTGGCCCTTCCTGGGGCACCCGTGCCTGGCACTGCCCCGCCCCCTTCCTGGGCCTCAGTCTCCACGGAGCTGCTCGTAGGGCCCTGTCTTACCGGAATTCTAATCACAGGGGGCTCAGGAATGCTGCCTCCTGTGCCCACGCTTGAGCCAGGAACAAGCCAGCGCTCAGCACGCTTACATGAAAGATGGCGTACAGCACACCTGCGGCCCCGCGTGGCGGGCGTGGCCACTTCGGGGGCTCGGCAGCGGGTCTCACGCTCAGGTTCGCCCGTCGGCACGTGCTCTTGCCGCCCGTTCAGGGTGAGAGAGCGCCGTGAGCTTGCGCCGTGGTGGCGGGTGCTGCGTCTTGCGCCCGGTCGGCGTGGCGCTCGGAGTCGGAGGTGACCCTGTGTCTGGGACGCAGCCGTGAGGCCGGCGCTCTGCAGATGGAGTAGGACACGGAGCACGGCCTCTGGGAGCTGACCTGGGCCCAGGCCTCGGTCAGCAGGATGCAGGGCGGCCGTCCCCGCCAGCCCACGTCCTAGCTCGGGAAGCAGAGGGCCGGGCCCTGAGGTGCCAGGGTGTGCCGCTCAGCCGGGAGGCAGCCGCCCGCAGTCCTCCGGGCCCCAGCCGGCGGGTGCCCCGGTGCCGGCCGGGTGTTTGGTCCGGGAGGGAGCTCGGAGCTCGGCAGAAAACAGAGGCTTGTGATTACCCCGCGGTCAGCAGCTCCCCTCGCGGTCAGCCTCCTGTGCGTGCGAAGGCGCCGCCGTGCCCTGCGGTGCATGGCGGCCGCAGCTCTGCTCGCCGGCAGCTGTGCCGGCGCCGGGGGAGGCTGGCACGGCAGGCAGCGCGCGAGAGCGTCCGTTTGCGGACGGGGATGCAGCGGCGGCTCGTCTCGCTGCTCCGCCTGACCTCTCGGCAGTCGGGTTCCTAGTCTAACGCAGATTTTCAGGTCATAAATATTTCATTTTTAATTTACTATTGATTTAGCTTGATAGTAAATAACTCCACGGATGCTGAGGCTGGAAATCTGAGCCTCCCCTCTTCTGTCTGGCCGTGGGTCTTTATCACACTGGAATACAAGTGCGACTACCTAAAGAAAGTGGGTTTGGGAATTTATCTGACGCAGCTAATTAACTGGTCGATTAAAAACAAAGGGGCAGTCGGCGCTGAGCACGCTTGTTTTGGCAGTGAACACGCGAATGCACTCTCGATGCTGCTGCGAATCTTCCCTGTCGGCAGAGGGACGGGCCCTCGGACCCCGCGGCACAGCCTAGCCTCAGGGAGCACGCGGGTGCCACGCCCAGTGCCTCCCGCCACAGAGCTGCTCAGTGGGTTTTTGCTGAGGCCGAGGTCGCGCCAGAGGGCCGGAAGTGGGTGTGAAGTGCGCCCGAGGGCTCCTGGGGGAGCGGGGTGCAGAATCCTGTGAGAGCCCAGAAGCTCAGGCTGCCCGCGGGCCACCCCAAGCCTGCGGAGTGCCAGGAGCTGGAGTGTCCGTGGCCTCTGGGCGGGCCGCGCGCCCTCTGCTCCTGCCTCCCTGCCCAGACGCCATCCATCGCTTGGACAGCAGAGGCTCGTGTCCTGGGGAGAGGCCGAGCGGGGCACCCACTCCCCAAAATGGACTCAAAACCAAAGCAAGAAGGCGTTGGTGGTGCTGGGCTGCTGGGTTACGTCCGCCAGCGGTGCCGTGATGGGGACGGAACGCCCCTGGCAGCCTCCTGCAGGGCCGCATGGGGCCGCGGGCAGCTGCTCATGGACACAGAACCCGTCCATCTTCTGTGGCAGCCGTGTGATCGCGCTGGACCTCAGTGACTGGGGGACTGGCCGCCGCCCTGAGCCGGCCCTTCAGCTGGGTGGTCTCGGATCACCACCGACGCTGGGTGCCGGCGCTGCAGAGGAGGGGCGGGGGAGGGAGGCGGACACAGCTGCCCACGGGGCGCAGGCGAGACGGGCGCGTGGCGCTGGCACCGCTGGAACAGCCGCGCAGCGGGGCTCGCTTAGATGCGGGGCGGCCCTGGGGGCGGCAGGGTGGGAGGCCGGGTGAGGCGTGCGGCCTGGGGCGAGGATTTGGTTACCGCTTGGCTTTCCCTTTGAATTCTAGCCTTTCGTTGAATCTGAAAGCATCTGGTGTTCATTCATAGGCAGGTAAAACTTAACTAGTAGCATAAAGAAGCGAAAAAAAAATAATTTAGAAACATTTCATAAAACGTTCAAAATTTCATTGTTTAGTAGTGTCATACCTAATACCACCTACTACCAAAAGTTATTTGGAACTGCAAGAAAATACATCTCTGCAAAGTTAAAAGTTCCTCATGGGGCTTGTCATTTGATGTTAAGTGACGCCATCAAATCTGACCTAGGCGATTAATTCTCTTCTCTGCATTTATGAGTTTCGTGGACCTCTTAATTGATGCTCTTTTGGTGTAAAGGCCAAACAAACATTTTATGTTGACTTCATTTATCTTTGGGTAGCTTAAATGTCAAGATAAATTAAATAAATTATGATGTAGCCCCCATAGGAAAAACATCTCTTGTTCTTGAAAGATAACACTTCCAGATATTGATTTCTTGCAGAGATTGTATAGGGTGGTATTAATTTTAGTCCCGGTGACATTAGGGAAGATAATGGCTCAAGCGAACATATTCTCAACAATATTGGCGAGGACGCTGGGGAGTTCTTGGAATGTGCGAAATCAGTGTATGCACGTACATCCGTGCGGTTGACAGGTGACATTTTTTCTCTTCTAACGATGTAAATTCAAAACTAAAACCAAACTGTAAATTACTGGAATCATTCTGTTTTTAATCCTGCTACATCTCAAAGACAACACGACTTCGTCGTATTAACGGGTTTTCATATTCGTGGCGTACCTTTAATTGAATGGCACGCCATTAAGCACGACAGCAGATTTCATAGCACACGACAGTAGAACGGAAGTCTGAACTGCAGAAGTATGGAAATATGGATGAAATCATGGAAGCTCTGCAAGAGAGGTAAAAAGGAGACGTGCAGACCGCGCTATGTTCTATGATAATTTAACGTTAAACTGACTAAACAGGAGCCACCGATGCGTTCCGGAGTCCTGGTGCCTGTGGTGTGTCCTTCACGGCAGTTTCGTTTCTTTCAGAACCTGTCTGGGAGTCAGACGTTCCTCCTGCTGATTGTATGGGAGAAGTTTTGACCTTAGAAAGTGGAAATGAGGTTGCTATGGAAACTGGTAACTCTGCTGCCACTCATACACACTTGTGCAGGTAAAGTGTTCTATTTTGAGTTTTGATTGATAATTCATTGGCCTTTCACTTGCTCTACAAAAAATGATTTTAAATGCAGAATATTTATGTTATTTGAATGACTAAATGACAGATTAAATTTTTAAGGTAATCTCTGGTTAAGTGCAGAGTTAAATTCTTAAAATAGGTATGAAGTACTTTTCAACAGAACTAACATTCCAGTTATAAATTGTCTGTATGAAATTTGATAGTAGAAGAATATGACTGATTTTTGCCATCAATAAATGATGAGCGGTAGTTTATTTTTTCTTGCTTTATGGTGAAATCTATAAAAAATTAAAGTGGAAATGCTCATTTTTCCTCAAGTTTAGACTTTGGTTTGGGAAACAAGCTGCTGAAATCGAGGAGCCTGCACAGAAGCGACTGTGGACCGGGGTGTCCCTCGAGGGCATCCCTGTCCACCTCGGCGAGGGGCTTCCGGGGCCTGACCGCTGCCCGAGCGGAGGCCTCGGCATGTGAGAGCCGCCATCTGCGTGCTGGCTCAGGGCTGACCGCCGCCCCCTTCGGGCCACTCTGGGGCTGGCTGGGGCAGGGTCCGACGGCCTCCTGGCTCCACCAGGCCTTGACCCTGGTCAGCTGCCGGCCTCCCGGCCGGGCGGGCTCATGTGGTTCCTGGGGCACGGGTCCGAGGGGGGCCCGGGGTCGTCCTCTCCCCGGGCGGGCCGGGTTCCTCGGCACGCGCTGCCAGCGCCGGGACCTGCAGGAGGCGACGTGGGGTGGCGTTGGCCCTCCCGGGCCCGCGCCACTGGGGTGTGGGCGCCCCTCCTGCCTGCAGGCTGCGAGCCACGCCACTGGGCGGCCCTGCCGCGCTGGCGCACAGGTCGGTGCTGCGCTGGCTCCCTCCAGGCTCTGGCGTCCGCCGCCCGGGCTGAGGCCGGCGCTGCTGCCTGGGCGGGCCCGTCCTGGGCGGAGCAGAATGGCCGGTGTGGAGGTGCGGTCACTGAGAGGCGCAGCCGCGGGCCGGGGGCGCAGGGCGGAGAGGGCGCGAGGAGCTACAGGCACTTGCAGCCGGAGCCCAGCAGTCCCGGCGGTTTCCCGGCAGAGACGCCGTGACTGGGCGGTTGGCCCTGCCCGGTCACGCTGCCTGTGGCTCCAGCTGCCCACTGCGGCCGGGACACGTGGTGGTCCGCGCGGCGTCCTGCGCCAGCGGGCAGCACCTGCCTCACACTGTGCTCAGGGCGTCGGTGCGTCCGCGCAGTGTCTCCACGACTTTCTGTGCTCAGGTAAAATAAAGTTATTCTCAGGGCATGCCGGGTCTGTGAATCCTGCAGTTCTTCTGTTAACTTACGTATGTAAGCTGGACGTGACACCGCATGCCCCTTTGCTGTTCCAAAGGGAAACGCATCGCGGGTCCTCGGTGCGTAACGTCCTCGTGAGAGATCAGGTGCCTCTTGCCTTCAGGCCGCAGCTGTCTAAGTAAGGTCTGAGCTGGACGCTGGCCCGGGGGTGCTGTGCCGCCCGCGGAGGGTGGCAGAGGCCGGGCCGGGCTGCTGCGGGTGCTGTCCTGGTGCCAGACACCAGGGCTCCGGAGGCTGCGCGGTCTGGCGCGGCGACGCTGTCCGTGTGTCCCCAGTTCACTTTCTGTCCACTCTGAAAGGCTGCCGTTTTTCAAATCAATCATTTGCTTTTTCCTTTCTATCTTCCCTGCTCTCATCTTTTCAAGATGCAGACATTTTACGTCTCCCTACACTTGGAATTAAAACCGAAATGCTGCCCTTGACGAGGCGTCCCCTGTATGTCTGGTCCTGACTGGCCTGCAGCCGCTTCTGGCGCCTTCTCTGTGGACGCTGGCTCGGCCCACGCAGTCACAGCAGCCGCTCCTCGCGGGACGGGGCAGAGCTGACGCAGGAGCATGCAGCAGTTCTGTTGTTCTGTCCGGGTACTTTTATCGTTTTATGAGAAAATAAGGCTCATTTAATTAGGAAGCTACATCGCCAGCTGTGTACTTTTTAATCGTTTCTTTGATGCATGCAGCAGGTTATTAAATAAGGGTCCTCAAGGATCTGTAGGTTCCAGTATCTGGGACCAGCGAATTTTACATTAAATAGAAAAATCGGTTTCACAGAGGTAACCAAGTTCTGGAGCTGGAGCTGGGGTGGATTGTTCTGGAATACTGGGGGGGTCACAGATGCCCTTCAAGGGAAGGCCAAGGGGACTGCCCGCCAGAGGCCCTGGGCGGAGCGGAGGTGTGAGACGCCCCTTGCTCGGGCCCACAGCGCGCGGATGCAGATTCCTGCCAGCCACGCGGTGACGGATGCCGAGCGGAGCGCCACAGGCCGCGTGTCGGTGTGGGCTGGCGTGGGCCCGACCGTGCCTTCAGGCGTGGAGCGCTGGGCTGCATTTTTAAGCCCAGTGACATCCTCGCGATTTCTAACAGAGATGACCCAGTTTGGAAGTGCTGAGAACAGGTCTCTGTGTCGCCTGCTGATAAGGCTGGTTATAAGATTATCAAATCTTCCTTCAAAGTAATCGATTCCTCAGCCCTAAAGGAAATTGTTTAGGGCTGATAAGAATGTAGGAAAAATCCTGTTTGGTCAGCGTCGGGCAGGGCAGGCTGGCCCTCGGGGCGGCCGAAGGGGCGGTGTCCGTGGAGCCGATCATCTGAGCATCACTTTACGTCGGGAACACCGCGGTGCCCAGTCCTCCGCGCCAGGCTTCCCGGGAGTCTCCAGACGCCTCCTGTGGCCGGCGGCCCCACGCAGCGGCTTTTCCAGCCCCGCGCCCACCGGGCCGCCAGCCCTGGTGCTGACTGGGCCGCCCTCCAGGGCCCTGGGTGCTCCTCCGCCTCTCCGTCTCCCCGCCCTCTCCCCGCTCGCCCCCTCGGCTCGTCCTCTCGCTCCTCACCCTGCCCCCTCCACGGTGGGCTGTGGTTCTGGAGAGCGCCAGCACTGGGCACTGGCTCGGGCTCACGCCCTGTCTGCCCCTGCTCCCCACAGTCCCACGGCGAGCCCGGCCCATGCAGACAGGACGGGGCCACTGCCCAGGCGGAGCGGCGAGCCCGCGCAGGGGCCATGCCCAGGCCCTGTCAGCCTGGGAGACCTCCAGGCCCGCGCAGGTGTGCTGAGCACAGCGTCACTCGGCCTCAGCTGGGCCTGGCGCGGACTGAAGCATGCGGTGCGGGCGCGGGGCCCCGAGTTGCCTGCTTCACCCCGAGTGCGGCTGCAGCAGCGAGGGGTGCAGGGGCCAGGCGGGGGTCCGCACCTTTGCAGCTGGCTGGTGCTGTCTGTGGAGGAGCTTGGGGCCTTGGCTGGGAGCAGCATGTCGGGCGCTGTTCTACGCTGCGGGGCACCGTGGGCTGCAGTTGGAGCCGTGGGGCTGTTCTTCACCCCGGAGGTACGTGTGCTTGCTCCTTCCGTGCTGCAGAGGCACGCCAGCCCCCGCGCGGCCCCGGCCCTTTGGGGCGGCTCTCTCTGTTTGGAGGTGTCCTCTGTGCTTGCAGACAAGCCCTTGACACAGACCCCTCTGCAGGAACCCCTGCGTCACAGCTGCTGCTGTCTTCACGCCCTGCTGGGACCTTCCCACTCCCCCCCCGATTCAGACGGTCTCATTAAGCTTTCAAATTCAACTTCCTCAGCAAGTATTGGAAGTTCTCCGGTTTGTCCACCCACCCTGTGCCCTGGGCCCTGTCTCCCTCCCTCCTTCAGCCCTGCAGTCTGGCTGGACTGCAGCCCGGGCAGGTCCCGGCTGGGCCCTCGGCCCTCCTCCCGCTGCAGGCGCGTGGGCCTTCGCAGCCGGGCTCAGGCGCCTCGCCCAGGCCCTGTGCGTGCCCCGGCGCTTCCTCTCGTCGGCTCAGCCCCTTACCCGGGGCCGTGTGGCTTGCAGGGTGCTTTGTGTGTGCTCCAGAGAAGCCGAGATCCAGGCGCCGACGTCAGGTCCCCGCGGTGAGCAAAGGCGGTCGTGACGAGCGCCCACTGTGGGAGGAACGCCGCTCGGCCGCACTCAAGTCGCGGCTCCCTGACGCAGACGCGCGGCGCGGTCGGCTGTGGGGGTCAGCTCTGTCTGCGCGGGAGGGCGGTTAGGGCGTCCCGAGACTGCACGGCTCCCGTATGGAGCGACTGTGAGCACGTGGACCTGGCGCTACGCTGTTCGCGTCACAGACTCAGAAAACGTGGCCGAGCCGAGCTGGCGGACCGAACACGCAGCGGCAAAGCCCTCGCCCTGCGCTGTCCGCGGCCCACTGCGCTGCCCACGGGGCCGCGGCCGACAGGGGAGCAGCTGTGTCCGGGCAGAGCTGCCGGGGACGCCGGCCCTGCGTCGGCAGCGGCTCCCACTCACCTGCGCAGGGGTCAGGGCAGGAATGCACCTGAGCGCTCAGTTAAAACAAAGCAGGCACAGGAGACTGCGTCGCGGCGCAGCAAACCGCCCTGCAGACCTGCAGCGGCCGCAGTTCTGTCGGCCGCATCCAGCGCTGCCGGTGACTGTCCTGGGCCCGGCTGAATTCTGACCGCCGCCCAGCGAGACGCTTGCCTGGACGCAGAGCCGTGCACAGCGGGTGTCCCCTGCCGCTGAGGACGCCTCTGGCTTCCTCTGGCCTCCGCCCCGAAGCCGCGCCTGCCGTCTCTGTTTCCCTGTGAGCCCTGCTTCTTCCCGCTGTCTCCAGGCTCCTCGTCTTGGCTGCCCAGCTGAAGGCGGCGTCTCAACAGTCCTCACCCTGGGCGCTGGTCACCAGCCGGGCCTCGAGCTCTCCTCCGTGGAACTCCCTCTCAGGCGTTCTGCGTCGCTGTCCCCAGCGCCTTGGGCCGCACTGCGCCTCCCCCGCCTGCCTCACTTCAGCTGGGCTCCGGGTGGCTGGGTGAGGGCCTCTGTGGGCGAGACTGAAGCTGCCTCCTCCCCGTGGCCCTGCACCTCTCCTGCCGACGAGCGCAGCCCCTCATCCGCCGCCGAGCCGCCTGCGTTCTCTGCCGCGCGTCTGCGTGTTTCTTTGGGCGACGCGTCTACAGCTGCATCGTGTCCGAGCCTGGTGGTGTAGACGGCTTTGTCTCTCCGCGCCCTGGGGCCTGCTGCTGGGCTGGGCGCCTGGGGCCCTGGCGGCAGCCGAGTCCTGCCCTGGGGACTCGCTCGGCTGGGGGCCATGAGCAAGGGCGCTCGGGTCTCGTGGGGGGACGCTGGCGTGCCAGGCGCACCGGGGCACCCTGTTGATGGCCAGAGGCATCCCCGGGGCCTGCTTGGGTCCCAGTGGGCTTCTCTGCGTCTCCCGCTTCGCCGTGGTCCCGCGCCCTGCCTGCTGTTAGGCGCGCTCACCGCGGTCTGCCGTTTTGACTGAGCCTCGCTCGAGACCAGCACGGCTGCCCCGCGTTCAGGGTGGGGCCGGCCCCAGCTCGGGGGGGGGGGGGGGGGGCCGGCCCCGGGGCCNGCCGGGGGGGGGGGGGGGGGGGGGGGGTCCGGCTCCGGTGCCTGCGGGCCGCCTGAGCGTGCGCTGGCCGGCTGCGTCCCCGTCGGCTGACATCCCCTCCTCTCGGGTCGGGTCCGCTGGCCCTGCTGTGGGGCTGCCCGCCCCGTCCTGCGAGGTGGCGTAGCGCCCGCCGTCTGCGCTCCTGTGGGCGGCTGGGACGAGGACGCAGCCCGCCGCGCCCAGCCTGCCGCGCCCCCGCGCTCGCCCGCTGCGCCGCGCTGTCCTTGGGTGTGGGGCCGGCCGCGCCGCCCAGCAGCCGCCCGGGCACTGGAGCGCTCAGAGGCCAGAGGGCAGCGTCGGTGCGACGGGCTCATGGAGCAGGCGTCTCAGGGGCGCGGGCCTGGGCTGCGCACGCACACGCGGCCCCTCGCCTGAGCCGTGGGTGACGCGCCGGCCTCTTACGGCCGCGGTGCCTGCTCCGGGCAAGAGCCTCTGTGATCGCAGACAGGTCGCCCGAGCACGTGCTGGTGCTCTGCTCTAGCTTACCCTCTCACTCGTGAGAATGTTCCTTTGACTTTTCCTCTGCATCTCTGTAGTCTCCTGAGCCTTGGCTGCTTGCTCCGTCTTACTATGCGACAGTCCCCGCCCTTGCCGACCTCCCCCGCCTTGCCGACTTCCCAGCCCCGCGGCGAAGCGCCCGCGCGTCCTGGCTCTCGTCCGTTTCCAGGGCGGCGCGGTGCGGCCTGTGTCCTCTGCTGGTGCGGTCACTGAAGGTGGCCTCTGCCCAGGGAGGCTCAGTGAACGATGCCCCCCACGATACCTCACATCCCACCCGCAGGAGGAGGGCGTGAGGCCACCACTGCCGGCCCGTCGGGAGGCGCTCGCACCCCGGCCCGTGGGAGCTGCGTTGTTCCTTATTCCAAACCTGCTTTCTTGAGACTGAATTTTGTTTGACCAAAAAGATAGAGCGACAGGTTCTTCAAGGAGCCCGTGTCTCTGCACGGCTTCCGTGCGCTGTGACCACGCAGCCCTGTGAGACACGTGTGTGTGTGTGTGTGTGTGCAGCTCCTACTTGCAGGCACCTCACCTCCGGCCAGTGTGCACCTGCCACACGGGGTCTCTCCCTGGGGCTGGTCGGTATTAACGGCTCATGACTTGAACAGCTCAGTTATTCATGAGTGCGGAAAATGATATCTGAGAGCATTTTATTCTGCTCAGTCAGGCTTCCTCTGCATAAGGAGTCCAAATAGCAACAACATTTACAAAAGGCTGTGAACAGCATGTTCATCCTGTGCGCTCACTACACGCCTGACCCGCACGTCCCAGCAAAAATGCCCGCGTGCTCCGCCTGCGGCGCCCAGGGGCCAGCACGCCCCGGCACCAGAGGCCCCGCGCCGACCCCGACACGCCTACCCCGCCCCGCAGCGCCCCAGACCCCGCCCACCGCCACCCAACACAGCCAGCGCCGCCGGGCCCGCCTGCCCCTTTCACTCAGGAGGGGACGAGACGCCTCCCGTTTTGTCCCACCTCGGACGCACAGCCAGCTCAGCTTTCTTAGCGCGCATCTTCAGGGTTCCTTCTCCGGCAGGCAGGGCTGGTCTGAGGACGGCGCCGCCTTCTCCGCTCCGGAAGCTTCTCCGGTTCCGAGTCTGCCCGGAGTCCCGAGAGGTGCTGTGGCGGGCAGGGCGGGGACGGCGGCTGCTCTGCTCCTTTCCGACCGCTGCGTCGCCGTCCCGAGGCAGGCACCCAGCCGGAGGGGCCACGCCTGTTCGAGCTCGCGCGGGGGCCGCCCCGCCCGGCTCGCGCGCCCCCTCTGCTGCCTTCTGTGGCTTCTTGTGTTTGACTTCAGAGATGCAGGTGGCACACGAAGCGTGTGCGCATTTATGTCATATATCGCACGTTTCATGTGGTAAAAGAACAGGGTTGATGCACACACGAATGCTTGTGGCACAGAGCTGTGTCTCAGTCCCAGCCGTGTAAGTGTGATAAAAGTGAAATGCTCACCATGCAGCTGTGAGCATTTTTTCTTGCATCTGTAACGGTGTTGCATGGACAATTTAATTTCTTTCTTTAAAAGTAGTCCTGGAGAGGGTCAGTATAAAGCGTTTCAGAAGGTACAGGTCGCCATGAGCGGTCAGCCGTAGGAGTCGGAGTGGATGCTGAAACGCGTGGCCTGGTCTCTGCTGGAAGCGCGCGTGTGAGAGCGGCTCTGCTGCTGACTGCCCAGACCGAGCTGCTCACCGGCCCGGGTCTGTCAGCGGTGAGGGCGCGAGTTTCTGCGGTTCGCACAGCCGGACGCGCCTCGGTGACAAGGAGCCCGCGCAGCCGCAGCGCCAGGAGCGGAGTCGGACGCGCTCAGCCAAGTGAGGACGCCAGCTGGACACTCCAGGTGACGTCCAGCTCTACCAGGTAGCTGTTGGGGTCGTGCTGCCTCCTGACTCAGTTTGCTGAAGCGCCGCTGCGGCTTCCTCGGGCCTAGGCTCTTCCCCGCACCTGTGAGTAACGACCCTTCCACGTCAGGCCCCTCTGAGCCGCAGAGCCGACGACGTGTCTCCTGGCGTCCGGTGGCTCGTGAGGGCGTTTCATGCTGTCCAGCTGTCCGTTGTCACGTCAGTGCTGCGTTCCCTTTGGGCTGGCTTTGCTGCAGTCTTCAGGTTCAGACGTGCACGGACCCAGAGACGCAGCTGGCGTGTGGCCGAGCCACACTGGCGGGGCGGGGGAGCCGCGGACGGGCTGGGGCTCCTCCACCAGCTGTGTGCGCGCCACAGCCTCGGTCTCCGCACGCCGGCCCCTTTCCTGTCAAGTGGGGCAACACAGCTCCCGTGGGGCTGCGGCAGGGTTAGAAGGCGTTCAACGGGGTATTCGGGGTGCGTCTGCCCAGAAGGGGTGCCCACGCCGCGGCCATCATACTGTCCGGGGGCACCGCCCGCTGTTCCGAGTCACATAAAGGGGTGATGTCTGATAATCCCGTCGAGACAGTGATCACACGTTGACAGGTTGTGGACACCAGAGTCGAGGGCGAAGACAGATGAGCTTGGCTGCTTCCGTGGCCTGGGGAGACGTGAAGTCCAGGTTTATTAGTGTTTGGGCGAAAACCGCAGGAGCTCCTGGAAGGTGCAAGAGAAGCGAAGTGCATTTTATGAAGCGCTTGCAGCTCATCCCCCAGCATCTCCCCAAAGAACTGTCCAGGAAGCCAAACAACAGCCGAGTGACACCCCGCTCAGGGCACGCTGCACCTCAGTGCGGACCGGCACGCCCGGGCTGCCGGAGGGGCCGCGGCCAGCGCCGGTGGGGGGCGGCACGGCGCGCCCATGTGCCCGGCTCCCCGCGGCCCCCACGCCGCGCAGAACCTCGTCGGGGAGCGGACGCTGAGCAGCACCCTCCACGCATGTGGGACACGCAGACCAGCGGCACCTCGTCTGGAAACGGGCGCGGGCAGGAGGCGTGAGGTGACCTCCCTGGGCCGAGGCGACTGGCGTCCGGGGGCAGCAGGCAGCGGACGCGGGGGCGGCGGGCAGCAGCCGCCTTCCCCACAGCCAAGAGCCGGCTCCCCAGGTGGGCCGGGCGCCGCCCGCCAGACCCCGCTCCCCTGAGCGTGAGCTTGTTGGTCTAAACCCATCGGTTTGGCCATTTCGTGGGCAGGCCCCGGAGGGTCACATCTGTGGCCCCGGGACAGTCCTGAGGTGTGACCGGGCCTCAGTGCGCCCCATGAGGGCTTGGCTCCGCCTCCGCCCTGGGCTGTGTCCGCTTCTCGGTGGCCGGGCTGTGCAGAGCGGCGCGTGGCGGAGGCCCCGGGTGCCCGGCCGTAGCGCCTGCTTCCTCCTGTTACCGCCGGCGCCCGTCAGCAAGCCGTAGTGCCGCCGGGCCGCGGTGTTTATGCAGAGTCTAAGCAGCAGTCGGCCTCTCCAGCCACCTCCAAAGCAGGAGTCATAAAGTAAGTGCCAGCCGAGACCAGGCAGCCGCGCCAGCGTGAGCTGGCCCCCCACGGAGCCTTGGGATCAGCATAAAAATTAAAATGTCTAAGTTCTCAGAGGTGGAGAGCTCAACAAAGGAAAGTTTTGTTTGTCTAGAAGAAAGTCGCACCCACCTTAAACTCTGCCCGAGTGGGGCTGGCGCCTGTGCTCCCGAGTCCCGCAGCCCTCAGCGCAGGCCACTGACCGCCGGCGGCCCACGGCCCACAGGTTTGCGCTCTGCTGCGAGGCGCCCGGAGCCGCGTCCGGCCCGCTGAGCTCGGCCTGCAGGCTGGCGCCTGGCGGGGGCGGCCGCGGGGCCGCGAGTCTCCAGTCACGAACGTGATCGCAGCTTGCTGGCGCCGGCGTCGCCCCTCGCGCAGGGCTAGCGCCCCGGTCTGTGAGGCAGGGTGGGCAGCCGGCCGCCTGGAGGTCTCGGCCTGGCCTCCCGCTCCTCTCGAGGGCTTGCCGCTGTCCGAGGTGGCGCGTGCAAGGCGCGTCTGCCTGTCCCCTCCGGAAGCCCTCGTGCGCGCTCCCTGCTCGGGGGGCTCCGGCCAGCTGCCGACGCCAGACCCTCTGAGGCCAGGTTCCGCCCTCGGTGAACTGGGGCAACTTGTGCTTCCCAGACAGACCGTTGCGTCAGTGCCGAAGGCCCAGCCCGCACGCGTAGTGCTGGGCGCTGTCAGAAGCCCTGCCGCCGCCCGCCGGGGCCCCGGCACTCCGGGCGGGGCTGCCACACGCCTCTGGTCTGGGGCCTGGGGAGCCGTCACGGACCTGCGTGTGCGATCACGCGTGGACACACGCGTGCAGGGCAGGCTGGTGCTGCGTTGTCTGACGTGAAGGATCAACACGAACACCTTTATTTAGATAAAGGAGTCACGTGGCAGGTTACGATGAGACTTTCAAAACCGCAGTGCTTTTAAAAATACAATTTCACAAACGCCAATTAACTGCAGAGAAAACACTTTGGTTGCACCTTCAGCTGCATGACGGCAGAGGTGAAGCGCTGGCAGGGCCTGTGGAGGGGAGAACACCTGATCTGCAGGTGACCGTCCTGCCCGTGGTTGCCGGCAGCCAGGAACGGGGCGGCCTTTCCCGTGCCTTCAGAGCCCAGCGCACACCCCAGCGGGCACCGGAGAGTTCTGAGCCGGCGCGGGGCAGCTGCCGGCTCCGGTGCTGGGGGCAGAACGCGACGCTGCTCTCCCTTCTGTGCCGGCCCGCGCCCTGGAGCGCACCTGTGTTTCTCGGCCCCGCGGTGGCAGCCGGTGGACACACGGGTAGGAGGCAGAGATACTTCAGAGCCCAAGGGCTTCCCGGAGAACTGCTTTATGCTCAAACAGGAGCTGAGACTCCAAAGGCTGAACCCTGAAGCATGCACAGCAGGGTCCGGGGCCTCCACCCCGCGCCTCCTCCTGGGGGAACAGTCTGTCCTTGAACGTGAGCCTGAGACACACCGAAGTGTCCGCCGTCTCCTGCGCTGGTGGGGCGGGGAGGGCCGCACCCGGTCGGCTCGGCCTGGCTGCTGGCCAGGAGGCAAGGCCCCGGGGCAGCTCGGGAGCACGGGCCTCCTCATGGACGGTGCTTCCACTTCGAAGAAACTTTCCTTGGGAAGCTGGAAGACGTTTCCTTCTAAACAGGCTCCCTTCAAACCAAAATGGGGAACGGGGTGCCAGAAACACCCCGCTGCCAGCAGGACCAGCCCCGGAGGCGCCGCGTGCATGGCCTGGTGGGCACATGCAGGCGGGACGAGGGCCTGAGGCCGGGGCCGCAGAGGTAGCTCCCCGCGCGAAGCGCCCTGGCGCTGGCACGTTGCGTGGCCCGAGGCAGGCCACGCGCCGGAGTCCAGCAGCAAGGCGGGCGGCGCAGGCTCACAGCCCACGCGGGACCCCAGAGGGCCGCGGGGTGGGCGCTGGGCGTGCTCCTGGCCCGCCGTGCCGGGCTGGCCACTGGTGCTTCTCAGGGGCACGGCCCGCCCCGAGGCTGCTCCGGGCTGGTCACTGCCGTTCTCGGGGCTGCGGCCCGTCTGAGCTGCGGCAGACACCGGCGCACACGCCGGTCCCTCCCGCTCTCCTCGGAAGTTGGCTGCTCCTCCCACTGCGCAGCTGCGAGGGTCCCGGGTCCCACCCCTCGCCCCCGGCTCGGGTCCCTCAGCTGCCTGCTGCCTGCGTCCAGAGCCTCCTGGTCACGCCGAGTCCCTCTGGCATCCGCAGCCGGAGCCTCTGCCAGGCAGAGTGAGCAGGCTTCCGTCGCACTTGTGAGGGCACAGGATCGTGCCCACCTCGGGCATTAAGAGGGAGCCGCAGGAGAGGTTGCGACCTGTTGAAGCAGAGCCCCAAGCCCCGCCTGGCCCAGGGCAAGGAGGCGGCAGGACGCTGCGCGGATGGGTGGGCGCTGCTGCGTCCTGCCTGAGCCTCACCGGAGCGCAGACGGCACAGAGCTCCGGGGCCTGGGAGTGCAGGGACGCGGTCCACGTGCGTCTCAGTGCTTAGGCACCACCTGCGCTCGCGGCGGTGGTCTGTCCCTTGCCTGCTTTTCAGAGAGATGCTGCAGCAGAGTCCCCGGAGGCCCTCAGACAGGACGCTGGCCATCTCCCGCCAGCCCTGCGCAGGCCCGCCGCGCCGGCATCTCGTCTCACTTGCTCTCGTTCTGCATGCCCGGGGGCCCCTTCGCGGGAGAGGAGGACACCCCGAGGCGCCCTGAGGCCTGGCTGCTCCGGCTGCGCCTGTCTGTCTCTGGAGGCTTCCTGGGGCCACTCACTGTACCCCGGTCACCCTGTGAGTCTGGGGGCATCGTCTGTCTGTCCTTCACCTCCGGCCTTGCCCCATGCCTGGGCCAGGGGCAGAACTCGGGCCTCATCCGCCCACCCGGAGGGTGCCCACTGTCGCTGGCTCAGCCCTGCTGTGGCTTGGGCCCTTGGTGACGTCGGTGCTGGGTCAGCGGGTTTGGGGAGCGGGGAGAACACTCTGGGCATGCCCGAGCCTGGGGGTGCGCTGAAGCCCAGGTGGGTCAGGGAGAGCGGGCCCAGGGCCTTTCCCGGGGTGGCCTGGAGTCGCAGTCTGGGAAGCCTGGCTCGGCCAGCGCGAGGTTCCGGGCGCCGGCTCGCCAGGTCCCGCTCGGCCGGCCCGTAGCGGAGGAGGCCGGGGCAGGTCTGCGCCTCTGCTGTCGTCTCAGGCGCTCTCCCTGTGGGGCCCGCAGCTGTCGGCCGATGCCCCGGGCCCGGAGGTCCCTCCGGAAGCTGGGCCAGCGCTCCGGGGCCTCCTCTCAGCTGCTCCTTCTCCTGCGCTGCTGCCTGGCTGAAGCGCTGCCTTGGGCCCGCCGCTCCGCGTCTCCCGCGTCTTCACAGGCGCGGGACCCGGCGTCCTGAACAGCTCACCTCACCCACAGGGCTCTGCAGCCCCCGTCAGCCCAGCTCCAGGGGGCAGGCCCGGCGGCCCCATCCTCGCCGAGCTGCCGCGAGCCTTGAAGGTTCGCCGTGGGCCGGCAGGCTCTTTCCCGCATCCGAGTGTGCTCAGCGGTTTCCTTTAATGTGACACGGATTGTCTCAGGTATTCACACTGAGAACTGCGCAAAGAAAATGAGAACGTTGCCCAGATCGCCAGGTGCTGGCGGGCGTGGCGGCGTCTCACGCTGCGTGTGCACCGGGAGGCGGGCGAGGGGGCGGCAGCGGGCAGTCGCAAAGGGCCGCAGGACCCGCTTTTCACATCCGGGCTGCGTTTCGCCTTAGTTAGCACAAGTGGAGACAAACACGAGAAGAGTTTCTAATAAATGATTTGAAACAACAGAGGTTTTTGCTGAGAGGTTTCTCTAGGGGAAGACGCAGTGACTAGTGCTGAGAGCTCAGAGGGCACGTGTCCTGGAAGGACGCTAAGGCACGGGCGCGCTGTGGCCCTGCGGACAGGACGTGACGTGGACGCCTGCACGTGTCCACCGCGCCCGCCCACGCCGCGTCTCCCGTGTGCAGCGTGTGTTGCCCTCCCGCGGGGTTTGCCTCTGCCGGCCCCAAGCGTCAGCCCAGGGCTCCCGCGTCGGTGCGTCGGACGCCCCCTCCTCCCCGGGGTCTGCTGCGGGCTCGTTTTCAGCGTGATGGAGCTTGTAAGTCATTTCTGTCGGGCTTGTCGTTTATGCTGTGCTCCTAAGGGTCGCTGTTGTTCTTGTGGGTAAAGAACGCTAAATGCCAGGCTGCCTTTTAGATGCGAACGTTCATTCGTTGGCATCTCACGAAGGCTGTGCAATCCCCGCCGGTCGGGGCCTCCTGTCTCGGCCACAGCCCTCGAGGCTCCGGGCCCAGTGCTCTCGCGGTGCCCCGCGTCCGGCGCCTCCGGTTCCTTCTGCCGCGCGTTGAGCTGCACTCGGCACCTGCGCAGCCTCAGGCCAGGCCGCCCTGCTCCTTCCCCCGCTGCCTCGGCTGGCCGCAGGCTGTGGCTCGGCATCCGCGCTGATGGCAGCTGTCGCGGCCTTCCCTTCCGCCGGTCACTGCGCTTCCGCACCTGCGTCTGTTTTGCTGTCTGCCGGTGCGTGCGCTCCCTTGCGATGCTGTTTGAGGTGCTGCCGTATCCGTAGGGGCTGGCTCCCAATCTGTGTGCTTCTAGTGTTTGTTTTTTCATCTTGCTATTGGATGGTGTGTGCTTTAAATTCAAGTCCATATTTTACAGCACGGAACAATTTTTTGAGAAATTTCCTGGCATTTCTTGGGTTATATCTTCTTGTAGATTGGGTATTTCGTCTATCTCTGGCATGCGGTTTTTCTGTTTTTATTATTGTACATATTCGCATTTTCACGATTCAATTTCTCTTATTTCGCTCACGAGGACCGGCACACGGACGAGTCATTCATCCTTTACACAGAGGGACGCTCTCAGTTGTCTTCTCCTCCGAGCAGCGACCTGGGCGCCCTCTCAGCTCCAGCCGGCTGTGTGCTTTGTACCCGCGTCTGCATCCGCAGCCACGGGTGCAGGTCAGCCCTGGCTGCGGCACCTGGCGCCTCTGTCTCGGCCGTGGTCCTGGCAGAGCTGTTCCAGCGAAGGGCCCGGTGCTGAAGGAGCTGAGACGCTCCCACTCGAACCTGCACTTGCACAGTGCCAGGGTCAAGTACAGAAGAGACTCCCACGCAGGTGGGGGCCCGGCGCAGACTCAGGGCCGCGTGACCTGGGGGAGCGCTCGGGGCGCCGGGCAGGGCGGCAGGGCAGGGCGGGAGGGGACAGGTGGGGTCGCACCTGTGCTGCGCTGGTGACGGAGGAGCCGCCCGCGAGGCAGTCTGGGGAGGTGCGGGGTGTGCGCAGAGGGAGGGGCGGGCAGTGGAGGCAGATGTGCTCACAGGCAGAGACCCTGCTCGCGTGCCCTGCACACGCGCGGACACGCTCGCACACGCGGACACGCTCGCGCACACACGCCTCAGCAAGAACAGGACACGCACCCAGCCCGGCACGCAGAGCGTGAGAGCTGACGGCTGTTTCCTAGGGAAGCAGACCAGCTCCACAGCGAAACCGCCTCCTTCCACGTCCGGAGCAAAGGAAACTTGGGTGGCTCTGGAACGCTTTCCTCAGCCCGAGACGAAGGAAGAACTCGAAGGACAAGCAGCTTGATGGTCGCTGCGGCCAGTCACACCATTTGGGTCTGAAAGCAGATAGTAAGGGCACCGACACTTGTGAGAACTAGCCATGGCTCACCCGACGCTGCCGGCTTCGGGGAGGCACGCGGGTGGGGCTGCCGTGTTCGGCGATGAGCGGACGCCTGCATTGTCTCAGCCACAAAGCTCCGCTGCAGGAAACACCAGCTGACAGAGGCAGCGCCTTGGTCCCAGGGACAGCTGACCCCTGGCAGCGGGCAGACCCGGTCCCGCCCACCCGAGAGGGCGGCGTCAGGCCCCTGGCGCCCCTCGGTCTGGGCACAGGATGTGGCAGAAGCTGGGCAGCCCCGAGGGGGTGGGCAGGGGCGGTACAGGACCCTGTGCTGGGCCGCGGGCAGGGGCCTGTGCTCATGAAGAGTCCGGGCTCGCAGGTCTCCCCGCCGCTTTCCAAGCCCCCGGAGCCCCTTGCTGGAGCTCCAGGGTGCTGTGCATGGCTCCTCCGTCCTGCTGGGGACACTGCCAGCACTCTCCCACCTTGCCCGTCCTCCGAGACGTCAAGGCCAGGGAGACCACGGAGAGCGCCACGCGGGAGACCAGAGTCGGCACGGGAGGCGGGCCGGTTGGCGCCCTCTGGGGGTGGCGGGTCAGGCCTGGGCAGCTCCAGCAGTGCACGCGGGGCGCTGGCTGCCTGTGGCGACTGAGCGACGCCGAGGGAGCCGTCGGAGGGAGACAGCTGGCCTATCTGGGACGAAGGGCGTCGGCTTGAAACGCCTCTCCTTGGTTGTGGTTTCTCGGTGCCGCTCTCGAAGCCCTGAGTGCTTGAGGATGCTCCAGGGCAGGCCTGGGGCTGTCCGGGTCTTGCCCGCCGGCCTGTGTCTGCGGCAGGCAGGGTGTGACGCGCTCTCTCCCTTGCAGGTGAGGCTCTCGGGAGCAGACCCACGTTCACCCAGGAGCCGGAGGACGCCGTGCTCCCTCTGGACTCGTCGGACTCCGAGATCGTCTTGAGCTGTGCTGCGCGAAGCTCCCCGCCGCCCCGCTACAGGTACCGCCTGCCCGGCCCCTGCGGCCCGCGCTGGCTTCCCTGCCGTGGTGCTGGCGTCTGCCGCGCTCTGCCCCGGCCTTCTCACCCGGCCCTCAGATGACACTGAGCCGGGGCCAGGGCCGGGAGCTTGTACCCCACGTCCCGCCACCACCGCTGCCGGGCCCCTGTGTGCGCGACCGGGCTCCCCCGGCACCGGCAGGCCTGGGCCGGGCCCACGCAGGCCCACTGGAAGGCTAGAAGAGGGAGGCACGCGGAGGCATGGGGAGAGGGGGGAGAGACCAGGTGAGGGCGAGAGCTGGGGGCTGAGGCGCTGAGAGGCCCCAGAGCACAGCATCCTGCGTTCCCCTCTCCTCGATTTGGGCTCCTGCCTCGGGTGCCTGGCGATAACCACTGTGCAGACGTTCCCCTGCGAGGCTTTCACCGATGCATCGCTGGGCCGCCTCCGGCTGCCCATTCACCCAGAAACACCGATTTAGAGAAATGTGGCCGAGACATTCTGTGCCGTTCAAGACCTGACGCAGAAATTCTGGGCAAGGAGGAAACAGTGTCCCCCACGTGCTCCCTGTGGGCTCGTGGGGCCCTCGCGGGCGCAGGGGGCCGCCAGCGGCATGTGCAGGCAGGCAGAGCAGACGGGCGGTGCTGGCAGGATGCGGGGCCCTGCGGGCGGGAGGGTAGCGGGAGACACCCCCGTGACGGTGCCGGCTTCGTTGCTCAGGGTCCTTCCTGGGCTTAGTGTTTGGGGTGAAGCTGAGTCACCGCACACGAAGTCGCTTCGGTCTGTTTTGCAAACGACAGGTCATGCCTGAGCTGACACAGCAGCAAGAGAGCAGCTTTACAAATGCAGTCTCTGTTCGCAGAGGCGCCTTGGGCCGGCGAGCCGCGCGCCCGGGCACGCGGGCTGAGCCCCTCCGTCTCCGCCTGGTCGCGGCTGGCCCCTGCTCAGCCGGCACTTGGGCGGCCGAGCCCTCACCCCGAGGCCGCGCCCCCGCCCCCGGCTCTCCCCCGGTCACTGTCTCTCCTGTAATGAGGAGCCAAACATGTGGAAATGGCTGAATGCGTCTTTTGGAGTCACCGAATACTGAAAGCTGTCGTTCGCGTTTGAGACCGGCTGGGCCGGCTGTCGGGCCGTGGGCCAGAGCGGGGCACACGCACCGGGCACGAAGCGCTCAAGGGCAAGAGCCTGGGGGCAGAGGCAGAGAAAAGCCGTGTTGTAGGCTTGGAATTCAGATGTGGAGCCGCGGCCTTGCTGAGGAAGCAGGGGCAGGCAGTGCAGAGGACGCGCGCTAGCGGCAGGTGGGCGGCTTTGTTCTTACCGTGGCCCTTTCTGAGAACTTTAACGTAAAAAACTCCCACGGCCGTGCTCACTTTGGAGTGATGGGGCACGCAGCATCATGACCTGGTTCTGCCAAGTCGGGTCTCTGCGTTTGGGGGGCCTCCGTCCCGCACGGGACCCCAGCTGACCCGCAGAGTGAGGGCGGCTGGTTTTAAGACACGCTTGCTTGTAGAAGCTCCGTTTAGGGAATGGAATCTCACGGTGGGCGTGCGCCACGGCGAGGGCAGGGTCTGGTGACGGTTGCAGCAGTGCGTCTTCAGTCGTTCTCGGTGAGTCCGCGCCCTGGCAGAGGGCCGGGGGAAGCGAGGCCCGGGCAGGCGGGCGGGCTGGCGGCGCCGCCAGCTGTCCCGGGAAGGCCTGACCTGCTGAGTGAGACGGGCCCCAGAGCGTCCGCAGCAGGGGCATGGCTGCTGAGGGAGGGTGCTCCGCCCGGGGCAGCGGCAGAGACTCAAGCGCTGCCTGGAAAGGAAGACCCTCGTGCTGGCACACGGCCGTCCTGCATGGCGGCTCTCCGTCAGGAAGGCGGTGTGGTCACGGGGTCCCTGGCGTGGCTCTTCCTGCCCTGGGGGCCGGGGGCGGCTGCCGTGAGCTGCTGGGCTCCTGCTCTCCCAGGCGGGGCTCCGCGTCTCTGCAGGGGACTCGGCCCGTCCCTTCCTCGCCTCCCCCTCTGCCGTCCAGGCAGCCCTGGAGAGGAGCAGAAGCGCGAACGTGCCCACCTGTAACCGGGACGCGGCTCTGGAGGTCTCTGCGGCCTCTGCACGCACGGAGCGTGGGCTCGGCCAGGCCTCTCCACAGCTGCAGTGAGGCTGCCGCCGGCTGGCAGCCCTCCCCCGGGGGCGCGGGGATACCCAGAGGTAGTCACTCAGCAGGCCCTGACTTGGTTCTGAAGGGGTTTGAACCCACGCACGCCTGTGCACCCCGCGCACGCCTGTGCACCCCGTGCACGCATGTGCACCCGTGCACACACACCATGCACAGCACACATGTCCCGGCCTTTACGTGCGGCACACAGGTCTCAGTGCCTCAGTGGCGAGGCGTAACGGCCGGAGGTCAAGATTTTAACTCAGATGGCTGCTCCCTGGAATTAACACGCCATTAACACAGATGCTCGGACTCTCTTTAGACACGGTGTCCCCGCACTGGCTCGTCCGCAGCGCAGGAGCGTGCGGCAGGCCGTCGCCGGCTGGCGTGATGGCCGTGAGCTCGGCAGAGCCGCACCTCCACTGCCTCGAGCGTGTTAATTAGGACGAAGCCCACACCCGGAGCCGAACCCTGAGCTGTATGCGCAGCTTAATAATCATTGTACCACAGTGATTAGAATGATTATGGGGATCCTGTGAAGAATTCATTCGCTGCAGCTAAGCCAACAACTTTGAATTTGTGTTGAAAAACAATTACCGAGCTTAATTAGGAGCATGTAATGATGACAGCAGTTATTTCAGTGATTGATTCCAAAATTAAAGCGAGCTGGCAGAGTAAGTGCGCTGTACCCTTGCGTTGCAAGCGAAGGGAGCGGGGCCGCGGATCTGCCCTGGAGCAGACGGGCAGGCAGCGCGGGGCGGGGCTGCGTCCGGGGCGTCCTCTGCTGCCCCTCTCCGGGCCCTGCCAACCGCAGGCCCCTGCGGGGAACCTGCCGGCAGCGCAGGAGGCTGAGCGCGTGCTATCTGGGACTCTCGTCTCCCACTTGGTTTCGGTGGGAAGCGGGAGTGCCTGAGCGTTGCTGGGTGACCTCCCGCGCCAGAGCCGGCCGGCCCCTCTGACCGGCTGGCAGCCTGACTGGCTGGGCCCCGCAGCGCACCGGCTCCTGTCCTCTGCTGCGGGCCTCTGCCTCCCCGACAGGTGCCCCGGGGGAGCAGGCCCTCGCTGCCCTGTGGGTGGTTTGGCAGAACTGCATGTCCTTCCAGAGGTGCAGGGCTGGGACCCCACAGAGCTGACCCGGAACAGGCTCCCGCACGGCTGGGCTGTCTCGGCCCGCGCTCCCCAGGCTGCTCGCCCGCTCGCCCGCTGGGCTTCAGGTGCCCACGTGTGCGTCTGGGCGGCCGCGGTCTGGGCTCTGGCGGTCAGGGGCCTGCGGGCGTGTCAGCTCAGGGGCGATTTCTGGGCGTTGTTCATCTGAGGGTGACCAGATGAGGCTTCGCAGGCCTGGGAATGAGCGTCAGGGAGGCCGCTGCCAGGTATCGGTGTGCTAAACGGCCAGTGATTAGTGGGCGAGTCCCGGGCTTTGCTGCCTGCGCGAGGCCCGCCCAGACCGCATTTGCTCTGCTAAAGCATCGTTTCCGTTTGGCATCTCTAAATACCTGGGAAGCATTTTCGGATGATTAATTTTCCAAGCAAGACGCTAACAGGCACCGTCGTGTTCGAGGCGTCGTGTTGTTATTGTTTGGTGTCAGCCTCGGACTGGCGTGTGGGATCCTCGCCGCTCTCCTCGTCCCGCGTGGGGTGTATTCTTCGTTGCTGTCTCCCTCTAAATCATTTTTGACATTCAATTTGCAGTGTCTGTTCTGGGCGCTCAGATATGGTGTATGCTGTCTGCGAAGCGGCTCGAGGAATCGGGTGGTTGGGATTATTGACTGAATGTCTAATTTTTATTTCTCCCGTCAAGAGCTCTGTTGCCTCTCTGTGTACATCCGGGTGAACCTTTGTAATTTGTGAGGAGAAGACCTTTCAGATAACCTCACTGTTGGAATCACGAAACTCAGGAGGAAAATCACTTTTGGAGAAATTGGTAGAATCATCTCCACATGTAACCGTGGCTTTAAGGATGCTTTCGGGAATGACAGCTGCATGTTGTTTAAGCCAAATGGTCAAGTCTGCATATTGTGACTTTCTGCTAAAGTCTGTAAAATGTATTAAAACTATAGCTACACGTTATAAAGCCGGAATTAACGCCTTTCAAAACATGCTATTTTTATTTGCATGCTTACTTTGTAAATACTATTTTAAGTCTAAAATGTGTTGAAAAGAGATATTTTCTTTCCCATGAAGGTGGAAGCAAAATGGCACAGACATCGATTTTGGCACGAGCCACCACCACAGGCTGGCCGGCGGCGGCCTGGCCATCAGCAGCCCCTACACGGAGGAAGACGCCGGCCTCTACCAGTGTCTGGCCACCAACGCCCTGGGCACCGCCCTGAGCCGGAGGGCGAAGCTGCAGTTTGCATGTGAGTCTGTGCTTCCCGGAGCACGCCCTCCCGGGCTCCCGTCGGGAAGGAGCCCCGCGCTGCTCCCCGAGGGGAGACGTGGCGTGGGTCAGAAGTCCCCACCCTGGGCATTTTATGGCTCCAAATCTGGGTATTGAAACCTGCCTCAGAGAAGGAAACTCCGGGTCACCGTCACGACCTGGGCTCGTGCGAGTCGGCGGGCGGCCTAGGGGCTCCGGGAGCGGGGCCGCTGGCCGGGTGAGGGAGCCTGCGCTGCCGAGGCCGCCTCACTGACCGCGTGGTGTCCGCTGCCCCACACCATGTCATGCCGAGACTGCCCGGGGCGTCTGGGGCTCCCGCAGTGACTGCGGCACGCGCCTCTCGCCCCTTGGGGAGAGGGTGTCGGCGCTGATGCAGTTCACACCCAACGGGGCCTGGGGAAGGAGGACTGCGGCGGGGTGATGCAGGCCCGTGCAGCTCTGCTTCTGCACCTCTCGCCCACCCCTGGGGTCCCGGCGCTCCTCCCGGCCCGGGACGTGCGGGGCGCAGTGAGCCGCCCGCCAGGCTCGCGGGGCGTCCTGCCGTGCTTACCTGGGACGTGACTGTTGGGAAACTGTTCGTGCAGGTGACCCGTGCCTGTGCGGCCACTTGTCCCGTGGCACAGGAAGCCACAGCCGGGCCGTTTCCGCACGAGCCTCCTGTTCCAGCGATGCGGTCCGTCCCCACGGTGGCCCTTGGGGTGGCTTGTCGCTGGGCGTGCACAGCACACGGGCCTGCACAGCACACGGGCGTGCACAGCACACGGGCGTGCACAGCACACGGGCGTGCACAGCACACGGACCTGCACAGCACACGGGCGTGCACAGCACACGGACCTGCACAGCACACGGACCTGCACAGCACACGGACCTGCACAGCACACGGGCGTGCACAGCACACGGACCTGCACAGCACACGGACCTGCACAGCACACGGACCTGCACAGCACACGGGCGTGCACAGCACACGGACCTGCACAGCACACGGACCTGCACAGCACACGGGCGTGCACAGCACATGGGTGTGCACAGTGCACGGACACACACCGCCGTGTGCGAGCCAGTGTGCGAGGAGGCTCGCACGGCTGCACGCACGATGAGTGTGGCTGAGCACGCCGTGTGCGTGGAGGTCGACGTACGGGCGTCCGGGATGGGGTGGGACAAGGCGGTGGTCCTCACGACTCTCGGGGCTTCTGTTACCGTCTCACTTGTTATTTTTAGTCCTGTGATTTCTATTATTCCGCACGCAGCTAAGAGCATCACTTGGAAAAGTAAAAGAGCACAAGCTCAGGTCACGGCGCCCTCCGCAGAAGCGGGCAGTCGACCGCTCCCTCCCTGGGGGCCTGCGTGGGCCCCCTTCACCGCGGAGCCGGGCAAGTGGGGTGCGGGGGGGCGAGGCCCCTGCATGCTCACGCGCTGCGCCTCCTGCATCCCCAGAGCCGCGTCTGTCCTTCCTCGAGCACTCCCAGTGCGCTCGCCGGAGCCAGCACGCCAGCTTCCCGGAGACGCCTGTCCGCTGGTCTTTGCTCTCCTTTGTAGTCACAAAGTACTTTCAGAATTCTCTACGCTCTTACTTTTTTTAGCTTTAAAAATAGGCATAAGTAGAAGCGTCCTAAAGGAGTCTAGTCTGCCCTGTTAGAAAGGAGGAAGGGCTGACGGGAAGGAGCCACGGGTGAGGTGGGGCGCCAGTTCCTTGTCCCCGCCGACTTTCCGTCTCACGGACGCCCCGCTTGGGCTGAGGGGCCGGCTGCGGACCCCGACAGCGTCTGCTGCTGTTGCCCTGCCAGCGGCACCGTCAGCGCAGCTGCCCTTTGAGACTTGGGGGAGCCTGACTGCGAGTGTGAGCTTGACGCACACAGCCAGAGCCCCTCGGGCCTCGGCCTGTGCTGCCCCGGTGAGTGCTCGCTGCTGCCCAGAGACCGGCGACCGGGGCTGCTGGGGCACTCAGAACTGGAGTGGGCAGGAGAGCGCCTCGTGCCTGGAAGTCGCCTTCTTCAGCAAGCATCTGCCGTGGTCCTCTGGATAAAACGCAGAGGAGCGCATGCCGCCACCTCGTGCAAAGCCGTGAGACCGAGGCTGCGTCCTCAGCGCCTCACGGCCGACCGTGGGAGCCGGCGAGTCTGCCTCTGTGGGGGCTGGGGAGAGGGGGTCACGGCACGGAGCGGTGACCCCCGTCAGTCTGATTCAGACGCGTCCACAGCCACGGAGGCTCTGAGCGAGCCGAGACTCGTGAGGTGCCGTCCTCCGTCAGGAGCCTGTGCATGAGGGCACAGCGGAGGGCACGCACAGGTGAGAGCGGGGCGGCCAGCGGCGCCCAGGGATCCGAGGGCTGCCAGGGGGTCCGAGGGGCAGCCAGGGGGGCCGAGGGGCAGCCGGGGGGGGCCGAGGGGCGGCCGGGGGGCCGAGGGGCGGCCGGGGGGGCCGAGGGCGGCCGGGGGGGCCGAGGGGCGGCCGGGGGTGCCAAGGGGCGGCCAGAGGGCCGAGGGGCGGCCGGGGGGGCCGAGGGCGGCCGGGGGGGCTGAGGGGCAGCCGGGGGGGCCGAGGGGCGGCTGGGGGGGCCGAGGGCGGCCGGGGGGGCCGAGGGGCGGCCAGGGGGCCGAGGGGCCGTGGCCGTGATGCACCTGAGACTGCAGGCAAAGCCCAGCCTGCTCTGGCTCTGGGGTAGTGACTCCCCCTCCCTGGGCTGACGGCGTCTGTGTGTCCCCAGCTTGGGGCCCCGGGCAGCCACAGCCACGCTCTCAGGCCAGCCGCTGACTTGAGGCCGTGGCACTCCTGCTGCGGTGGCGAGGCCCCTGTGCGGGTGCAGCCTGCGCCCCCCACGCCTGAGCTCTCCCAGAGGGCTTGTTCTGAAGCCGCGGGGCTTGTGTGCAAACTCAGCCACGCAGCTGGGCCCTTCCGCGACGTGCCCGCGGGGCTGGGCTGTCTCTCTGGTCGGCGCCTGGTCACCGTCTGAGCCACGCCCACTGAAAGCGGCTCAGCCCAGGGCCCCACGTGGTGCTGCCTCTGCTGTCGCCAGCTTCTCGGGCCCACTCCCCTCTCTGACTGAGCCCCGGGCCCCGTGGGGCGGCCTGAGCTGGACAGGAGCGATGCCGTCGTGGCTTGCGCCTCGCCTTCTCCTGCAGGGCTCTGAAGGAATGCACCTGGGCCCTGCTCTGGCCCGCTCGGCCCCCAGGAGCGGGACACCGTCGCAGGAGGCAGGTGGCAAAGTCCGGTCCACTTCGCGGTGGAAGGACTGGGCCCGGGCTCAGGCCGTGACCATGCACCGGACAGCAGTGGGAGCTGCGAATGGAGCCTCAGGGGCTGCGGTGTGGGAGCCTTTGACCTTCCGCGCGGACGGACGACGGCGAGCGCCCTTCTGCGGCCCGACCACGTGGCGACTCTGGGCACGCTGGCCTGACGTGGTCCCCGGCGCAGAAGTGAGCGACATCTGCGTTCTTGGAACACGGGAGCCAAGGCAGTAAACCAGGGCTCTGTCTCCAGGCGAGCAGACAGCGGCAGAAGACGGACCCACCGCCCCACCCTCTCGATGGCGGTGGTCAGCGCCCCCGTCGGAGCTGCTGGGGAAGGACGGAGCCTGCCTTCGGGGAGTGCTGGAGCCGGTCAGAGCGAGGGACACGCCGGGCCAGCGCCCCACTGGGGCACGTGTGGCTGCAGGCAGAGCGGGCGGCAGGCGCAGGAGCCAGGAGCAGACGTGGCTGGTTTTCTGGGACAAGAGTGAAAAGTCATTTGGAACCTCGTGCACCCGCCTGGGAGCTGCTTCCACGCAGCCTGTCCGGAAACAGCGTGTGGAGACGCCAGACCGCCCTGCGCCGTCAGCAGCGCCTCTGGCCGGAGACCGTGGAGGCGCGGGCCCCGGCCCCTGGGATGCCGCACGGTGCCGCGCTGTGTGAAATGGGTGTCCACGAGACCCCCCTCTCGGCCAGCACGGGGCTGCTCAGGGCACCTGGTGGGGCTCCCGCAGCCCGCAGTTTGAGGTGAGCTCACAGCCGGCATCTGGGTATCAGCTGTCAGCAGGCCGGCTGGACCTCAGCACCGACCGGGCGCGATGGGGAGCTCTCGCGGTGTTTGACGTGTGGCTTGAAGCGACTGCGTCTTCTCCCTCCGGCCTGGCAGTCGGCCCACCGAAGCGTGGCTGACCGTGCCACAGCAGAGCGCGTCTGCCTAGGGCTGGGGCGCGGGACAGGGCTGGCATTCCCGCCCACCCCAGGCCGATTCTGGGCGAGACGCGGTGATCGTTCCCTTCAAGAGCTGCAGACAGAGAACTCGCAGCCATCGTGCGCTTTCCCAGGGGCGTGCACGCGCCCCTCATCTGCAGCGCCCGGCAGCCTTATCCTCTGACAGCAGCTGCCGCTGCACCTTGCAGAGGCCGAGGCGGGTCGCCCAACGTGCCTCAGACCCTGAGGGCCTCAAAGCGCCTCTCAAGGCACCTTTATGTAGTGTCTGTCTGTAGGCAGAGGACGTGAGACAACTCACGTGCCTCAAGGCCGCGGTCACAGCATACTGAGGGTGTTCTCCAGGTAAAGGCTTCGGCTCCAGAGAAGAATCGCTGAGCTATTAGAAGGGATAGGCCGTTTTTAGTTTGTCTTTTGCGCAGCATCCGGACAAGCAGAAAAGGAAAACGGAGACAGGGTCTGCATCGTGAGACAAGCATCCTAGGCCCTGCGGACACTGGCAGTGCGATGCCGCTGGGAGCCCAGCGTGCGGCGGCTGAGTGCCTGGGCGGGCCCGCGGCGCGCCCACCTGAGAGCGCAGCTGGGCGGCTCTGAGACGGCACTCGCGGGGGCCGTGTGGCCCAGGGCTGGGTGCGGGCGGGCGGCGGCCTGGTGCGGCGCTCGGGGCCGGCGGCTCGCTCCGCTCGTGTGAGGCTCGCGGGGCCCCGGCGAGACGGTCCTGGTTTCCCGTACCGTGTGGGCTCAGCGTTACGGCACGGGCTTAACACTCTCATTTGTCCTAATGCAATAATAGCGCAGCCACCAGTTGGCTTCTCATTAGGAGAAACTTTGTGTCTGCTTTTAAAAGTGATTCGTGTCTTAAAAAGGCCTCCGAGCAGCTCCTGGTCGGCCGCAGCCCATGGTCATTTCTAAAATCAACAGGGAAGTGGATTAGCCGGTGTTTTTGCATCATCTTCCTCCATCATCACCGCTGGGCGTCTATTTATGTGTCTTCTCAAAGAAGACGCGCTTTTAAAATTCAGGCTTCTCCTTCCCGCCTCGACTCGCATTCCACAGGGCCTAGACTTCTTGGTTCATTTGAATAAAACCACGTGCTCAGGCTGGCAGTTGTGCGGGTGTGCGGGTGTGCGGGTGAGGCGTCCTGTGGAAACAGTTCTGATTCGTGAGACGGGAGGGAGCCGAGTGAAGACCCACGACTTCCTGTCTCTGACCACCGGCTCTCGGGAAGCTAGTTTGAACATAACCCCTACAGATGTTGTCTGTAAAAGTTACAAATTTGGCTGGGGATTACAACAGAATTTGTATTTGCATTAAGGAATCCGTTGAAATGTTTTCTAGTGTTTGTATATACCCAGTCACCTGAGGGGCCACTTAGAATCCAGTGGCTGAAAAGTAAATACAAGTAAGTTTCGGGGCCGACCTCTGACAAGGTGTATCAGGTCCAAGGTGCTAATGTACGCAGTGTCTTTTCCCAGACGCAGAATGCAGAGGCCCCGGACTGCTGGGGGCGGCTCAGGGGGCCTTCCCAGCCAGGCCTGGAGCCGGGTCTCGCCAGCGCCCCTTGGGCTTCGACTGCCTGCCCCTCTCCACAGCCTTCACGCCTCCAAGCTTGCGAGGAGACATCTTTGTTTCCAGACGGGCCGTCCTGGGAGCCTGGCTGGTGCCGGCGTGGGGAGCGCGGCTGGGAGCTGGCGCTCCTCCCGGGGTGTGGCTGGCCGCGGGTTCCGGCGTGGCTGTCCGCGCTGGGGTGGCTGGCGCTGAGGCCGACACGCCCTCGTGAGGTCCCCTGTGGTCCCCGGGCCGGTGGCTGCGGGGCCGCAGAGAGGAGGGAACGGCTCTGGGCCGCATGGAGGCTGACGCCCGGGGCTGGCCCTGCCGCCGTGCCTCGTTCCCAGGTGCTTCTCGCAGCCCTGCTTCTGCCAGTGGCTTCACGTGTCCGCGTCTGGGGCCTTCCGTCAAGGCGCCTCACTTAGGCTTCAGTTCCCTGCTAACTGTCGAAACAGGCACCTCTGTGTGCGCTTGCCGACCCCTCAGCCGAGAGGCGCCGACGCCACCTGCCGGCCAGCTATCCGCCCACGTTGGGGCGACGGGCCTGCTGTGTGCTGGCTGCCTCGACGCCGGGGACGTTGGCCTGCCCCGCTTGCCTCGCTGCTCTCAGGCCGGCCCCCGGCAGACGGGACGTTCGGGCCGTGGTGGCGTCTAGGGGGCATCTCAGGTGTGTGCCGCCGCCGCCCCGTGCTGATGCCAGAGGACGGCCTGTGCTGCCCGTGGGAGGAGGGGAAGCAGCTGAGCCCACAGGGTCGGGGTGGCTGGGAAGGCTTAAGTCCAGGTCCTCTGGGGTCTGGGCTCTGGCCGGTGCAGGGCAGCTGAGCCCACAGGGTCGGGGTGGCTGGGAAG